>PVIW01005774.1:0-99647 GCA_004026585.1 Noctilio leporinus | reverse complement strand
GCAAAGTTGACGTGTGGTGCTCAGTCTAAGGTGTGCAGCACGATGACTTGACTGACATATCTCGAAACTGAGGTCACTACAGGACGTGAACACCCATATGTCCTACACCAAAGAAAGATTTTTTCCTTCTGATGAAATCTAGTTTGAGTTCAAAAGAAAATAAATGCCATGCCATTTTAAAGATAAGCAAAAGTGCTCAGTGAAAATGCACTCCATCATAAACAGGAATTCAGATCCAGAAGTGGGAAAAGACTGTAAGAGACCTGTTTTATTGGCAGTTCATGGTGAAAATGCATAGCCACAAAAATTGCAAACCAAGCAGCATAGCCTCCAGCACTGTCACGGAAGTGAGGGGAGACAGTGACAAGTGGGTGGACTGGAGGGAGCCAGTCAGGATCTCCCAGCTGACCACAGGTCTCCTGACTGAAGCTCGGGGGTGGGGTCGAGCACAGGTTGTTTCCATGGTGAAATGGGCAGGACTGATCTGGGGGTGGGCATGACCACTTACCATGGAAAGTACACGGGCACATTTATCTCAGCCTCTCCTGCCAGCCCAGCCTGGATGCCCTGCTCTCTCTGGTCCCCTACCCCTACCCCCTCAGCCTCCTGCTCCCCTGACCAGCAAAGCCACAACCTTGACCCCTGCCAGCCACTGCCTCTTAAGTGGTGTATGGAGGTCCCCACCTGGCCCCCCTGCCCACACTCTGCCTGAGAGCCTTCAGAAAAGCCTGCCATGACAGTGTTGACTGTGCCCTCCTCACACCCAAGCCCCAACAGTCAGAGCCTGGAACATCTCCTAGCCATGCCCCCAGGACCCCCAGCTTCACGGAGGCTCCAGCATTAGGCAATATCACACCCAGCTCTCCACCCCTTAACTGATAAAGCCTTTGGTATGTGACCCTTCCTCCTTTTTCTACAATCTCAGAGGAGGAAAAGCTCCAACCCACATCACTCCATCCCCTATACCTACTCAAGAATCTCACTGTGTCTCCTGTCCCTTTCCCAGATGCATCTTCAGCTTCCTCCTCTCCAGCCTTCATTCTCTTTGCCTAGTATCATGCCTGGGTTTCCAATTCCAAGCAAGTAGACCCTCCAGTTATCTGCACACCCTCTGCTCCCCTTCATATCCACTGCTCCCAGCATGCTGGCCTGCACTGGCCCTTGACCTGTGTCTTCTTGTCCCCAGCACCCAGCACCCATGGCCCTGGCCCCACCTCCCTTGGGTCACCAGGGACCTTCACACTGTCCTCTTTCAGCTTCTCTCTGACCCAGTCTGGTTTCCATAGCACCTGAGACTCATACTTCATTGGTTCTGTTGGCATAGAACACTCATTCCCTTCCAAAGCCCCCCTAGCATTTACAAAGCTGAGCAAACACCTGGAGACAAAACCAATTTCAGGAACTCCCCAAGGCTCAGAGTATCCATGTTATTCTCTGTACTCACAGCTCACTGTCTAGTCTGGTGCAGGCATCCATGCCAAGTAGCCATGGAGACTGCTCTTCTTCCTCCTGAGTCCGGCAGCTATGGAAGGTGCCCAAGACTCCACGGAGCCTACAGAACCAGCTGAGAGACGTGGATGCCCAGAAGACACACTTGAAAAAGGGTGAAGGTAGGCTTTCTAGAATAGGCACAGACCAGAGGGGCCCTGAAATGTCTGAGGGGGTTGGAGCGAAGGAAGCAGAAGCAGTTCTTGTAGGAAACTGAGTCTGGGCTGGTTAGTGGTGGGGTGGTGAAGGAAACCTGGTTTAACCCTGCAGGAGCTGAGGTCTGAAAATGTTTGGGTTGTACTAGGAATGAACACCAAAGGCACAACCTAACGTCCAACCATTCTAAAGCATTTTAAACTTTCCTCTAATAAGTCAGGAATAAAAAAGCATGAATACTTTTTAAAATGACAAAGAGAATTCAATGCATCAAGACTTAACGATGAGACCAAAGCTGCCACCAGAAGCAAATTCACAGCCTTACACGCTTCCTAATTTCAGAACAGACAAAAATAAATGAAATGAGCACTCAGGAAGGCAGAAGAGGGACCTACAATGAGCCTAAAGTAAATAACAAAAACAGCATGTGTGATATGATCCCACTTATGAAATAATTCATATATGTAAAATGATGGAACATGCTCCCCAAAATATTAGGGGTGGCTGATTTGTTTCTGCAGCTACTGTAACTAAACCTGGGTGCAGCAGGGCTCAGCTTCTTTCAGAAGCTTTAGGAGAGTATGTGTTTTCTTGCCTCTCCCAGCTTTGGAACCACTGCCATTCCCTACTTATGGACCCTTCTCCATCTCTCCATCTCCAAAGCCAGCAGTGTTGTATCTTCCACCCTTTCTCTCTGGCATCCTCTTTTGCCTCCCTCAGCCACGTTGTAAGGTACTTTGTGAACCCCTGGGTAATGCAGGGGAGGTCTCTGTGTTGTAAACACAGTCCCCCCTGCAGTGAAAGAAGGTGTCCACAGGCCCTCAGGATGTGGACATAGACTCGTGGGGGCCTGTATTTTGCCTCTTATAGTGGCTATATCAGGTGATGGAATTTTACAGTTTTCACTTTCCTCTTTATACTTTTATATATCATTTGGTGTTTTAGTTTACAAGCTGTATTTTATACGTTCAAAAATAAATTTTAACTGTGAACTTAACAGAAAAAAATATAACATCCTCTTACAGGCCCCAATGGTGTTATGACACCATTTTTTACCAGCCTTTTGTACTCTTTCCCTTACTGACCCACAGGACAGGATAGGATCCTTTACCTTCTGTGTCCTCAGCTCTGAGCACAAGCTTTTCAGCACAGCAGGCTTAAACTAATGTTTCTCAAAATTCCTTGGACTAGGGGAATGACATGAACACTCAAAAATGTACTTTAAAGCCGAGATCCAAATAAACACAACGATATGACTGTAAGTCCTCATACATAAAACTTGACTCAGAAATGATGTGGGAAAGACTGGCCAGCAGACAGAGACGGCATGAATGCTCCAGCCCTGGAGAAAAGCCAGAGAGGGATGCTGACAGCCAGTGAGGCCCTGCAAAGCACAAATCCTAAACACAGGCCCCTCTGGCTAAGACCTCCTGCCCTGGTGAGCACCCACCTACTCGCCCTGGTCCAGAGGACCAACTGGGCCCATTGCAAGAATGCCCACTGTGACCCTGGCCAAGGCTCCAGGGAGATGCCTCAGAAAACAGAGGACACTGCTCAGAGACCCTGCCTGGCTGCATGACCCCTGACACCCTGAGGGGAAGAAGTATCTGCAGTGCCACCACACCAGTAAGTGACTTCACTTATTTTTACTTCTAGTGCCCTTCGGCCCAGATGCCTGGCAGCCCAGACCCCAGAAGGAGGCACTGGAGAAGGTGTCCTAACACACAGATAGGAAGGGAAATCAACCATTTTCATTCTTTCCCTTTTTCTTTTCTCTATCCTCTCACACTCCAGTTCATGGCAGCCTTTCCCACAGAGGCCCCTGCAACTCTGTGGGAAAGCAGCCTCATCCACTGACTGGAAAACTGTGTCCCAGGAAGATGAGCAAACCCCCGCTGCTTTGTGCAGGAGAGCAGGGCAAACAGTGCCCCAGCTCACCAGCCCAAGAGTAGCAGGGAGGCTCAGGGAACTGAAAAGTCCTTGGGAGATGATGGACACAGCAGAGAGCTTGGGAAACTGATGTTGTACAGTTGTTTCTATTCTCCTTGGCTCACCCCTGAGCTGTTCATATGTGGATCTGACTGTAGACAACACACCACCGGCTTTAGGAATGGAGTTACAAAAGAGACCAATGCCCGTATCCCAAATGGCCACTGGATGCATTATGCAAGACTGATCTGAAAAGCCTGCAAAGGTTTTGAAAATGCTCTGGCCATTGAAACCACGGTCTGTAGAAGGCAGGTTGGAATTTGCAACCTGAACCTGACTAGGGCAATTATCTGATAAAATAAAAATATCAACCATGTCCATAGGGTTTAAATATGACCATAACATTTAAACAAGACCTAAAGTCTCACAGTGCAGTATCAAAATATCCAGAATACAGTTAAAAATTACTTGGCATGTGAAAAAACAGGAAAATCTCAGTTCCCATGGGAAAAGATGATCAACAAATATCAACACTAAGATGAGACATATGTTGGAACTTTGGAAAGCATTTTAAAGCAACTATTATAAAAGTGTTTCATAAAGTAAGGGCAAAAACTCTTGCAGCTAATGGGAAGATAGTGACAGCAAAAAATAGAAAATATTTTAAAAGAACCAAATGGAAGCTTTAGAATAAAATAACCAGAATAAAAATCCACTGAACATGCTCAATGGCAGAATTAAGATAACAGAGGAATAAGTCAGTGAATATGAAAATAGAGCCATAAAAATTATCCAACTTGAACAGCAGAGAGAAAAAATAGTTTTATAATCAAAAAGCCCCAGAAACCTATGGGAAAAAAACAAAAGATGTTACATTGATATTGTCAGTGTTCCAGAAAGGAGAGCAAAAAAAGTGCAATGATAAAAACAAAAAACAAGAAATAATAGTTGAAAACTTCCCAAGTTTGGTGAAAGATAAATTAATAGCTTTGGAAATCTCAAACATTCAACCCAAAAAATCTACTTCCATACATGTTATCATCAAACCCATGCAGTTCAAAAGAAGTAGAAAAAAATTTCCGATATGCTCAAAGAATTCTGAAGGCAGGATTTTATTTCCAACAAAAATTTCCTTCAAGAATTATGGAGAAAGGCAAGCACTGTCCTGGCCTTCTCACCTGACCATGTCACAACAATCAGATTATAGAGAACCACCTGAGGACTAGCTGGAAAGAAGTCTTATAACAGAGGATATGAAGAAAAAAACACACCAAGACTGATAGTCGGGAGGAGATGGGAAATTGGGCTGGTCCTACACACACTTTGTCCTTGAGAATCAGGTGATATTAGGTTTGTTCTGAAAGTATTGAGCCAGTATCAATATATTTAAACCATTTGCACAGCCAATACTTTCAGGACAGAACTTGTATGGCTTAGCTTCAGAGGCCTCACAAACAAGCCAGGGATCTTACTCCTACCCTGGGCTTCCTAGCCTAGAGTGCCAGAAATAGGAACACCCACAACATTTGGCCATGAAAATCAATGAGGACTTCATTCAGCTGTGACAGAGAGGTTCAGAAACCCAGGCATCCTCTAAATTTAGTAAAGGACACAAACTTAATATTCAGTATCAGTTGCATTGCTATACATTAATAACAAACTATCAGAAAGAGAAATCAAGAAAAACAATCCAATTTATAATTGCATCAAGAAATAAACTACCTAGGAATAAGTTTAACCAAGGAGATAAAAAGACTTGTACTTGGAAAATGATAAAAAGTTGAAGAAAATACAAATAAATAGAAGCATATAGTACTGTGCTCACAGATTAACATAGTTAAAATGCTCATACTACCCAAAGTAGATTCAAAGGAATTCCTATACAAATACCAATGCCATTTTTATAGAACTGGAATAAGTAATACTCAAATGTATATAAAATCACAAAAGACCCCAAAGAGCCACAACAATCTTGAGAAAGAAGAACAAAGTTGGAGGTATTATATTACCTGATACCAAACTATACTACAAGGTTATAGTAATCAAAGCAGCATGGTCCAGGCATAAAGAAACAGACATTCAATGATACAGAATAGAAAGTCCAGAAATAAACCTATACGATCAATTAATACATGACAAAAGAAGAAAGAATATACAGTAAGGTAAAGCCAGTTTCTTCAATAACTGGTGTTGGGAAAACACCAAAAAGGTAATCCAATTTTAAAAATGAGCAAGGGACCTGAATAGACACTCCTCCAAAGACAACATACAGATGGCCAAAAGACATATGAAAAGATGCTCAACGTCACTCATCAAAGAAATGCAAATTAAAACCACAATGAGGTATCACCTCACACTTGTGAGAATGGCTAACATCAATATATCAACAAACAAAAGCTGGTGAGGATGTGGAGAAAGGGGATCCCTAGTGCACTTGGAATTATTCTACTTCCAAATATTTATCCAAAGATATTCAAAACACTCATTCAAAAGACATATGCATTCCTATTGTCATTGCAGAATTCTTTACCATAGCCAAGACATGAAAGCAACCTCAGTGTCTATAATAGATGACGGGATAAAGATGTAATACATGGTACTCAGAAAACTACAGAACAATGAAGAAAGAAATCAAGGAAGATACAAATAAATGGAAGCATATCCCATGTTCATGGATGGGAAGAATTAACATCATTCGAATGTCCATACTACCCAAAGCAATCTACAGATTCAATGCAATCCCAATTAAAATACCAATGACAGACTTCACAGAAATAGAAAAAATACTTCAAAAATTTATATGGAGCCAAAAACACCCACGAATAGCCACCACAATCTTGAGAAAGAAGAACAAGGTAGGAGGAATCACAATCCCAGACTTCAAACAATACTACAAGGCTACTGTCATCAAAACAGCATGGTACTGGCATAAGAATAGACATATAGATCAATGGAACAGAATAGAGAGCCCAGAAATTAACCCAGGACTCTATGGTCAACTCATATTTGACAAAGGGAGAAGGAACATCAAATGGAGTAAAAACAGTCTCTTCAACAAATGGTGTTGGGAGAACTGGTCAGCAACATGCAAAATGATAAAACTAGACCACCAACTTACACCATACACCAAAATAAACTCAAGATGGATAAAGGATTTAAACATAAGCAGTGCCACCATAAAGGTCCTGGAGAAAAATATAGGCAGTAAACTTTTGGATATCCTACACAGAAATATGTTCACTGATACTTCACCAAGGACAAAGGAAATAAAAGAACAAATCAACAAATGGGACTATATTAAATTGAAAAGTTTCTGCTCAGCTAAAGAAAGTATCAGCAAAATTCAAAGGGAACCAACTGTATGGGAAAACATAATTGCCAATGATACCTCAGACAAGGGTCTGATCTCCAAAATATATAAAGAACTAATGCAACTCAACACCAGGGTGACAGACAGCCCAATTAAAAAATGGGCAAAGGACCTGAACAGACAACTCACTGGGGAAGATATACAAAGGGCCCAGAGGCATATGAAAGAATGCTCAACATCACTAGTCATCAGAGAGATGCAAATTAAAACTGCATTAAGATACCACCTCACACCTGTCAGAATGGCAATTATCAACAAATCAACAGACAACACGTGTTGGCAAAGATGCGGGGCAAAGGGAACCCTCATACACTGTTGGTGGGAATGCAGGTTGGTGCAGCCACTGTGGAAAACAGTATGGGGTTTCCTTAAAAAACTAAAAATGGGACTGCCTTTTGATTCAGCAATTCCACTACTTGGACCCAAAGAACCCTGAAACACCAATTCATAAGAACCTATGCACACCTATGTTCATAGCAGCACTATTTATAATAACCAAGTGCTGGAAACAGCCTAAGTGCCCATCAGTGGATGATTGGATCAAAAAACTTTGGTACATTGACACAATGGAATTCTATGTAGCAGAAAGAAAGAAGGAACTTGTACCCTTTGCAACAACATGGATGGAACTGGAGAGTATTATGTTTAGTGAAATAAGCCAGTCAGTGAAGGACAAATATCATATGATCTCACCCATTACGGGACAATAATAAGCAAAACTAACAACAAGCAAAACAGAACCAAGTATATGAATACAAGGAATAGGCCTTCAGTGGTCAGGGGAAAAGGGGTTGGGGGGAGGGAAGAGGTGGCAGAGGCAAGAAAGGGGAGCAGCTTAGACAAGAACCTAGTATAAAGGAACCATGGACATGGACAGCAAGTGGGATTGACTTTGGGGGGAGTGGGTGGGTGGGGAGGGGGACAGAGGGGAGTAAAAAGGGGATGGATGTAATACAACAATAATAAAATTAAAAAAAAAAGATGTAATACATGTATGTGATGGAATATTACTTGGCCATAAAAAAGAATAAAATATTGCCATTTGCAACCATATGGATGGACCCAGAGGGTAATATGCTTGGTGAAGTAAGTCAGTCAGAGAGAGACAAATACCATATGACTTTATTTTTATGTGGACTCTTTAAAACAAAATAAATAAATAAAATAAAAACAAACTCAATGACACAGAGAACAAATTGATGATTAACAGGTAGGAAAGGGGTTTAGGGGACTAGGTGAAAAATTAAGAGAGTAAGAAGTGAAAATTGGACTTGGCTGGTGGCACAGTGGATAATGCACCAGCCTGTGAACCCAAAGGTCACTGGTTCGATTCCTCAGCCAGGGCACATAATGGGGTTGCAAGCCAGGTCTCCAGCCAGGTCTGTAGCTGGAGGCAGATGAAAGGCAACCATACATTGATGTCTCTCTCCCTCTCTGCCTCTCTCCCTTCCCCTCTCTGTAAGAATAATAAGTAAAATCTTTTTTAAAAAATAAAAAATATACTAGAAAAAAAAAAGAAGTGAAAATTGGCAGTTACAAAATAGTCATGGAGATATAAATTACAGCATAGTCAATAGTATTATAACTATGTATGGTGCCAGGTGGATGCTAGATTTATTTAGAATCACTCTGTAAGTTACATAGATGTCTAACAACTATGCTGTACACCTAAAACTAATATAATATGGAATGTCAACTGTAACTGAAAAAATTTAAAGAATTATGGAGGCATAAAGACTTTCTCAATGAAGAAAAACTAAAAATTTGGTACAAACAGACTCTAATATAGTTGATACTTCCTTTAAAATAGTAAAACTTCCATCCTGGCTGGTGTGGTTCAGAGGATTGAGCACCAGCCTGCCAACCAAAGGGTTACCAGTTCTATTCCCAGTTAAGGCACATGCCTGGGCTTTGGGCTAGATCCCCAGGTGGGGAGCACTGTGAGAGACTACAGTGATTGATGTTTCTCTTTCTCTCTCCCTTCCTATCTAAATATAAATAAAATATTAAAAGTATAGTAGAACTTCCTTTAAAGTTCTTTGGACACCAGGGAAATAATATAAGAAAGAAATTTTAAACCTGAGGAACAATGGAAGGAGAACAGAAATAGTGACTATCTGGAAAAGTATAATAGACTGTTCTCTTCAGTAAGAATTAGGACATTGTTTAATATGGTTTTCATGTAAAACACAACAACAGAAAGAGGTAAAGGAACCTAAATGATGCTAATCCTTTAGCCTTCAACTTGGAGCTATAAAAATGCTAATTCTAAGTAGACAATGAAAAGTTGGGTGTGATAATTGTAATGCCTGGAGGAACCACTAACCTATACAAAGAGTGATGGTCAAGCACATGGGTAAATCAAAATGAGATACTAAATAATGTTTGAAATACAAGAGCAAAATAAACCCAAATGAAGCAGAAGGAAATAAAAATTTTTAATTAAAAATTTGTTTTAAAGATTTTATTTATTATTTTCAGAGAGAAGGGCAAGGAGGGAGGAAGAAAGGGAGCAAAGCATTAATGTATGATTGCCTTTTACCTGCCTCCAGCTAAGGAAATGGCTGGAGACCTGGCTTGCAACCTGGTTATGTGCCCTGACTGGGGAATTGAACCAGCAACCTTTGGGTTCACAGGCCAACTGCCAATCCACTAAGCCCCACCAGGGGAAATAAATGTTTTCATAATAAGAATAAAAATCAGTGGGAGGAGGAGGCAAAGAAGGGGAGCAGTTTTGTCAAGAAACTAGCATGGAAGAACCATGGACATGGACAAGTGGGATTGACTTTGCAGGGGAGTGGGTGGATCAGGAAGGGGACAGAGAGGAGTAAAAAGGGGATGGATGTAATACAACAACAATAAAATTAAATTTTAAAATATTAAAGAATAAAAATAAAAAGAATAGAAATCAATACAAAAATATAATAGAGAAAATCAATGAAATCAAAAGCTGATTCTTTAACAAGATCAATAAAGCTGCTAAATCTTTATCAAGGCTGACACTTAAAAAAAAAAAAAAAACATATTAGGAATTTTTAAAAGACTATCACATAGGGGACCTGGCTGGGTAGCTAACTGATTGGTATGTCATCTCAATACTCCAAGGTTTCACATCCGATCCCTGGTCAGGTCACACACAAGAAGCGCCCAATGAATGTATAAATACGTGGAACAACAGATCTCTCTCTTTTTCTCTCAAGTCAATAAAAAAATGAATAACACTAAGGAATTCACAGGCATTAAAACTTTATGACCATAAATTCAACTTTGAAGAAATGCATGATTCCCTCAAAACCACAAACTACCCAAACACACCCCACAATGAAGGAGGAAGTCTGAAAAGGCCCATAACTATGAAATACATTTAATGTTTAGTTTAAAAGCTTCTAGTAAAGAACTCAGATTGTTTTACTGGAAAATTATACCAAATATTTACAGAAGAACTGACACTGATTCTACACAATCTCTTTGAGAAAAGATAAGAGAGGACTGCCTTTCAAACGCATTACCCTGGTACTAAAACTAGACAAAGATATTTCAAGGGAAACATATTACAGACCAATAGAACATTGATACAAAAATCCTCAACAAAATATTGGCGAATTGAATTCTGCATTGCATAAGAAGTATAGTATACCAGAAACAAGTGGAATTTATCCTGGTACGAAGGCTGGCAGAATATTCAAAAGCCAACGTAGCCTATCTTATTAATGTACTAGATAAGAAAAAAAACACATGGTTGTATCAAATGATGCAGGAAAAAGCATTCAATAAAATCCAACAGGTATTCATGAGTAAAAATAAAAACTATGAGCTAAGTGATATGGAAAGGAATGCTCTTAACTTGATAAAGGGCATTTACAAGAACTCTAAAGCTAACATGATGCTCAACCATGAAAGACTGAATGTTCTCCCCTGCCCAAGAGCACATTCTCACTAGTCCTAATCTAGACTGTACATTGAGGCAAGAGACACAGAGCAAGGTGTCCATGTTTGGCAGGAAGAACCACACAGTCCTTCTTCACAGGCAACATGACTGTCTATGTGAAAAATATAAATGAAACTTCCTAAAATAATTAATGAGTTTAGTAAGGACACAGAATACAAGGTCAAAACACAGTAAATCAATCCCATTTCTATATTCTGGCAGTACACGCTTAGAAATAAACAAATATGTGTGTGTGTAAAGTAAGCCATTTACAGCAGTTACACAAAAGCAAAATACCTAAATATAAACCTTAAAAACATATGCAGAATTTGTATTTTGAAAACTAAAAAATGTTGAGAAAAAGACATTTTTAAAGTCCCAAATACATGGAAAGATATAGAATGTTTATGGGTTGAAAAACTAAACATAGTAAAGATGTCACTTCTCCATCAATTGACCCACAGCTTTAAGGAAATCCCAATCAAAATATGAGCAGGACTTTTTGTAGATATAGGCGAGTTTATTCTAAAATTTATAAGGAAAGGCAAGGGAGCAGGCCTTAAAGATGACAATCTTGAATAAGAAGAACAAAGTGGGGGCCATTGCTCTGCGGGATATCAAAGCCTACATTAATCAAGGCATAAGCTGCTGACAGAGAATAGACACAGAAAGCAGTGTGGCTGAGGATGAGGATGATGAGGGCTCTGGAGACAGATGTGACCAGAGCCCAGGTTTGTGTCCCCAGAGAATTTCAACATGCACCTGAGCCTGGAGCATAACCCCAAGGCAATGATGCTAACTGAGAGAGGGATGACCCTGGGGGAGGGTGCTGACTAATTTGGGCCAAGCCAGAGAGGAGTCCCTGGAATTCCACTACAGGGCCTGGCTCTCTCAGGAGAGGTCCCCAGGAAGGCCAGAAAGAGCAGAGCTTGTGAGCACAGCAGCCATGAGTGGGCATTGGCTGTGAATTGCCCTAGAGTCCTGGGAGGGTCAGGAGGTTGAGAACTGTCAGCCCACACCAGGCTCTGTACACCTGGCCTCTACTTCCTGAGCTTTGTCGTGCTCCTACTCTCCTCACTCAGGGTCCAGAAAGTTGAAATTCTGGCCACTCCTGCATGGCTCCTGGGATGCCCTGACCCTCTATCTCACATGCAAACTCCTACTCAATCTTCAGGGCCTGGCTCTAATGTTCCCTTCTCCTTCCACACACAACTTGGGGCCTCATTGGAAGGTAGGGGGTGGGGATGGAAGGGGCAGGGAGGGCAGTAATGAGAAAATTTAGCCTGCCAATAATGTGCAGGGAGAGGGGTGGGACAGCCTGCCAGTGCCCTCACTGTGCAGGCACAGGGAAGCCAGACCCACGGGAACCAGCCTACTACTACCAATCTCTGGTCGTTAAAAATGCCACATGCTCTGTGCCAGCAGTTTCTCTCATGGTATCCAGCCCAGAACACTACTAGCCCATCAGAGCATCACAAGACAGGGTTACAGAGCTTTGCTTTAAATAGCAAAAGCAGGAAATGACCCATGTACCCAACCTTAGTAGCCATCAATGCTCTGTGAGGTGTCCACGCAAGGTAGCCCTAGGCGGGCTGTTATAAAAGGAGCTCAGTCTTGGTACATTGACATGGCTGGATCCACAGGGTGTATTTCTGAGTAAAAAATGCAAATTATACAATGGCAATTACACACTATAATGTATTTTAAATACATATCTAATAATTTTTAAAGGAAGAAGAGGAATACTCAATTACCTCTCACAGTATTTAGGTGTGTAGCTATGGGCTTAGAGGGCACTTTGCCAAAGCCCCCAACCCCTCCAAGGGGCAGGATGACAAGAGCCTGAACAGGCCAGCCAGGGCCGGTGGTGAAGCTGCAGGGCTACATGTTTTATAAGAACATATTATACTGACTTGAATGGTTAAAATATAATGTGAAAGCAGATGAATTCATTGAAATTATAATTTTTTCAAGAGAGGACTCTGCTGTGAAAGCTCCAAGGCTGACTAGTGAGCACACTCAGGACTGCAGTCTGCATTGCCCTGGTCTGGAAGCAACAAGGGCTCGGGGCAGGCGCCCCACGTCAGTCCACTGGGCACACTGGCTTCAAACACACATGTGCATACATGCTCACAAGTATACATACATAATCACACATATGCATGCACACAGACCCCACCCTCATACATATACTCACATGGACGCGCACAAAATACACTGAAACCACTCACACACACACCACTCAGTCACATCAACACACAGTGTCAATTTACAATGACACACAGCACACACATGCACATGTACATATAGTCACATGGACACACCTAAAATCCATACTTATACCCATTACTTGAACACACACAAGTGCAAATTTACACATGCCACTCAAAAACATGCTGCACACTCTCCAGCACATCACCACACCCACTTACACACACATTCACATAAGCCTAGCACTCACAACCCTCAGGCCAGAGGCCCCTTGGAGCACCAGTGAAGGAGGGGAACCCTGCCCAGAGCCCTACCCTCACTGGAAGGGTAGTCTAACATCAGGTCTTGTGCTGGCAGGACAACTGGAGGGAAGCCACCTCAGTGGGGACACAAGGAAGGTAGCAAAGCCCTGAGACAGGCTCCCGTATGCCTGTGCACCTGGCTGCACAGACAATAGTCTGAGAGGAATGGTGGGGCCCTTGGGCAAGACCCCTCAGAGCACACAGTGCTTGTCCCAGAAAAGGCCCAATAGGATCCAAGGGGAAAGGGTCATTCAGTTGCAGGTGGGGGCTGGGCCAAGGGGGCCACTGTGGGAGGCCAGTCCTGCCCCTGTCATGACCCCAGAAGCTTCAGCCCTGGGTCTGGACTGTGGAGGTGAGCTCAGCACCTAACAGAGGGTAAGCACTCACCAGGGTGACCCAAGATGAGCTCAGCACTGGCCAGCCTGAGTCCAGCCCAGGTCCCTGGTCCTGATGTGCCCTGCCCCTCCCCGCCAGCAGATGATGTAAGGGCTTTGAGGCCTCCATGGAGCCATCAGCTGACTCGGGTAGACACTGGTCATCATGAGTAGATAGCCCCACAGGGGGTCCAATAGCAGAAAAAGCAGGCCAGGGTACTCACACATCTATAGGGGCTTCCTGGGCCAGGCTATGCTGCTGCCTGACCCAGGAAGAGCTCCAGGCTGGGAGCCAGAGCAGCCTGAGCTCAAGTGACCGCTGTTCCCCACAACAGCCCAACATGATCTCTGAAACAGGAGTCACGCCTGTTACCCACCTGCTCCAAACCCTCCAATGGCTTCCCACCACAAGACAGCATGGTCCCCGTCCTTCCTCTCCTTCCCATAAAGTTCCTGCCGCAGACACCTGCTTCCTGTCATTGGCACATTGCCACTTAGTTCCTACCCCAGGGCCTTTGCACCTGCTTTACTTGCCCTTGGAGTCCAGGTCTCAAATTAAATGTCTCCTCAGAAGGACTTTGGTGATGAGTGCCATCCCCATCATGCCCTCTCTGCCACCCTGCTGTTTTCTCCATGACATCCTTCCCAGTGACAGACCTATGGGCTTTTTCCTGGGTCACAGCCCCCAACCAGATCTCAAGACAGTGACATTTTCCTGGCTGGTTTCACAGCCCTCATAGATGCTCAACAAAAATGTAAAAATCACTCTGCCTTCAGAGCCTATTTCCGCAATGGCAGGGTGGCATGGGAATTCCTTCTCAAGGCCAGGGGGCCAAGTTCACTGCCTTCTAGAGTGAGCAGGGCACATACAAGAAAAAATGTAAAAGGTATGTTTATACTGAGAATTCTGGCGCTATAATTTCTTTCTGGTTTATAAATCACTCAGACTGCTAGCTTGGAGTAGGGGAGTTTCTGACACAGACTGTCTTAACAGCAAGAGAGTGACAGAGCTGTCAGGAGGCTCCAGGGCCACCTGATGATTGAGTGATTGCTGGCAAGGAGGGGCCAAGGGAGGTTTAGAACTTGGCAGCCAAGGAAGGTGCAGCTGATAGGCCAGCTGAGAGAGGAGCTGTGTAGCCCTATGGGCACCACTACTCCCAGATCAAGGGTGCAGGTGGGTGAGGGGCTGCAGTGACCCCTTGAAATGTAATATTTTACCCCATTTTCTTTTCTAGACAAATAGTTTGGCAGGAATTCTTTTTCAACTGTACTCATAGAATAAATTCTCCCCGAGTGCACAGGTAAGGGATTGAGTAACATCCCAAGCCCTTCCAGAGAAGTGCTTCCTCCTTGGCTAGGTGCCCAGGGGGCATATCCAGTATCCTCTCCAGCCTCTGGAGCAGCCCCAAATCACATGTGTCACCTGGTAGCTGGGCTGAAATGCAGAATCCAGATGTATCCCAGACCTAAGAACCTACATTTTACCCAAGTTTCCTGGTGATCTGATACTCATTCAAGTGTAGGGTATAGTTTCCTTATGTATGTATGTCTGCATGTGCATGCGTGCGTGCGTGTGTGTGTGTGTGTGTGTGTAGCACCTGACATCTCCTCTCCTGGCCAATCCCAGAGCCCAGGGCAGTGTGGTAACTACACATAATATGAACAGTGCACAGCAGAGCACCAGACACAGTGGTCCTCTTGGACTACGACTTTGTGCCTCTGGCAGTCATTCTACTCTTTGCTTCTGTGACTTCAAATTCTTTAGGTTCCCCAATCAGTGAGGTCACAGAGTATTAGTCTTTCTGCGTCTGGCTTCTTTCACTGAGTTTAATGTCCTCCAGGTTCATCCTGATTGTCACAAATAGCAGAATCTCTTGTTTTTTTTAAGAAAATAAGATAATATTTTTTTGTGTATACATATCACAACTCTTTCTCATCCATCTATCCATGGACACCATAGTGATCATTTATATATCAAACCGTCATGTTTTATACCTTAAATACATACAGTTTTTATTTTAAAAAAATAAAATTTAATTAAAAGAAAGACTGGGAGTTGCTGCTCTGAGCCCCTCAGGGCCCCACTGCCCCAGCTGTGTGGCCTGAGTAGTTACACTCTCCCTGCCTGCTGAGGCCAGGAAACTGGGAAGCCTTGGGGAGTGGAGACTCCAGGTCCTTGGTGGGCCTCCGGTGGCAGTAAGAGGTCCACCACACCACACTGCAGCCACATTGGAAAGTCAGGGATACCTTGACCAGGAGGTTGCCCAGCCCACTGCACAGTACGCAGGGTGCCACCTACCACCTGTAGGATCCACCTCTAGGTCCTTAGCCCTCCTTACCACCTCTGGGAATAGCCTGTGAGGAAGGTGCATGTGTATGCACATTCATATATACTCTCACTCACACACATGCATAGTCACATGTGCACACTCTCATACACACTTGTGCAGTCACACTCAAACTTGCACATTCACATGCTCACACACTCATACACACTCATGCGTGTGCACACACCACACAAATCCACACACATGCTCATGAACACACACACTGGCGTGCATCCTCACACATGCACTCACAAACATGCACACACTCATGCACACATGTGAGATCGGTGTGCCCTTTCACTTGCACACACGGACACTCACACACTCCAAACACATTCACACACTTACATGTGTGTATCCTCACATGCATTCACACCCATGCATGCACACACACTCTTGCACACATACACACACATATTCAGAGGGGAGTCAGAGGAGGAGTCTGGCCAAATTCAGGGTAACAGCCCTGGGACCAGGAGTTTCCACCTGGCACCTGATGGGGCTCCCACACCTCACACATGCCAACCCTGTAGCCCACACCACAAGCCTCGTGCTCCTGCATCCACTTGGAGACCTCTGAGAAGGCAAAGCCTTAAAGCAGAAAGGGCCCCCTCTGGCTCCCTTCCCGCAGGTGGGCCACTGTTCTTGTCTTGCTCTGCGCCTCTTGGGAAGTACTTCTCCCAGCCATCTGGGGCTTGGCCGGGACTCCGCCTCCTGGCTGCCACATCTCATTTGGAGCTGGGCAGGTGCCAACTCTGAGCTAAGTGAGAGCAGGGAGGGAACAGAAGACTGGTATAGGGAGCTAACCAGGAACAGGGCTCCTCCCCACCCACACTGTGGCCAGAACAGATGCTATTTTCCCCTTTCCTTCTGAAGCAAGAGGAATCCGTCCATGGTGCTTCGATCAGAGCCCCTACCCAACACACTGCTTGCTCACCCTTCCTCAGCCTGCAGACCATGACCTTGTTCTCTTGGGTGTGGATACTGCCATGCCCGCATGGGACTATGCTATGTCACATGCAAGGAAAATGAGGTCTGCAGAGGCTAATGCACCTGCCCATCAGCAGTGATGCTGGCTTTGAGGGGCTGTCCTCTTCCTCCCAGCCCCCATGGCCTTCATGTACCTGGTGTGTTCTCCCTCGGCCTCCATGCCAGCAGGCTCTCCACCATACAAGGAAGGGTCTCTACACTTCCCTGTGCCAGGACCAAGAACAGCAGGGACATAGCAATGCCCCTGTCAGCATGGCCCTGGGGGAAGTGAGCCCAGTCTCCTTCTGGCCTGCTTCTCAGTCCCCAGGAATCTGATCACAGTCAGCCATGTCCCTCTACCTGGTCATGTAGTCCAGGAGCCCAGAAGTTGGCCTGGCCTCCTCCTCCCTCCCACCAATGTCCCCAAGTCTCGGCCCTCCACTTCCTGATTCTCTCTTACCACTCCACATGCTCACCTACCTGTACCCTGTCCCACCTTGGCACCAGCTTCACATGGCTCTCTTCTGTCCCACCCCAGAATTAGGCCCTCCCCTTCTAACACGGCTTCTACCCCCACCCTGGGAGCTCTTCCTAAGGAATACACCCCAAGTAGTCCAGGAAAAGACTAAATCCCCTGCCTCTGGAATGCACTAACACAAGGGTGCTGTCCAAGGGTCATGCCAAGGTCCTGGGGACAGTCACTTGAGCCCCTGTTGGTAAGGTGGGGGTGTCCCTAATCACATTGTTTTCTTACCATCATTAACCCAGGGAGCCAGAACCCTGGCTCAGAAAATGGGAGTTGGGGCCAGTCTGTGCACATGGGGTGAGAGAAAGCCAGCTCTAAGACTTACTTCTTCAGGCCCCTTGTCCCACTCAGTAGGCAGGGTATAAACTTCCATCCCACACAACTGGCCACACACACATACACACCCTGGGGAATAAGAGGTCCCATCAGAGCAGTGCATGTGCTATAAAGCAGCCTGTTACAGAGGAAAGAGAACTGGTATAACCATGACACATCTTCTCCAAGAGGCAGAGAACACACTGGGGTCAGGGAGCTGGAAGGAGCAGCTACAAAACAGGACAGGGTAGGACACACATTTGTAACTGGGAAGAGGACCCAGTGCTGAACTGACGACCAACCAACTGACTCAGAGGCTGCAAGGTGGCCAGATCTCTGGCTCTGGGAGCCTAGGAATTCGGGGAGAAGGCTTCATCTTCTGGTGAAACCATGTAGGTGAAGCCCAGGCGCAGAAAAGGAGAGAGAAGAAACAGGTGAAATAAATGGCCAAGAATTTCCCCAGATTAGATGAAAGCCTTCAACTTAAATAGATTAACAGAGAGGTGATTAAGACTTATTTAAGTAAATGACCCAAGTTCATGGACAACATGTGGGGATTGACTGTGGGAGAGGGGATGGGGTGGATGGGGCAGGGAAAATAAGGCGGGGGGGGGTGGGGAATGGGACAAATGTAACAATAAAAAAAATGTCTTATTAAAAAAAAAGACTTAAGAAAGAAAGCCACTCCTAGACCCATTATCACGAAACCCAAAAACATGAAAGATGAAGAGAAAGTTATGCAGGTCCCAGAAAGAGAAAGCAGAACACTACAAAGAAAGCTCAGAAGGGCACCTGCCTCCAGGGTCAGGAAGCTGCAGCAGGTGGCAGACAAGAGCCCTAGGAAGTCACATTTGCCAAGAATTCTGGAAGAGGATCTAGCATGGGAGGAAGAGATTGCCCATTTCCTGAGGCCAGCGTGATAGTAGCCAGCAATAGAGAACAACTGAGTCCTCACAAGACAGTGGGCAGTAGTGGAATTTGCACCAGACCCAGTGACTCGGCTGGACAGCACCCTGGGGTGGGGACATAGGGGGTACCCCAGCCCATGGCATGGGGGGCTCACGCCACTGTGTGTGGGTCAGGCTCTTGCCTAAATCCTTCAGGGTTTGACACCCCACAGGACACTCCACCCTCCCTGATGGCATTTCAGACCCTCCTGATGTGTCGTCTCTTTGGAGCTGCATGCTCCTAGACAATGGCTCAGGTTTGTCTGTTTTCTCACATGGCCTGGGTGGAAGAAGGACAGACAAATGTCGTGGAATGAACAGTGAGGACAAAGAAAGGAAAGAGAAGAAAAGGGGAAGGGGGAGGGAGATGAAAAAGAGGAAGAAACCAAGAAAGGAAGGAAAGAAAGACTTTTCAGCTAATTCTAGGCACCACACAAGTGCAGGAAGGCAGGCACAGCTCAGCCCTCTGGCTGCTAGGGTCCCAGGCCTCAGCTGTCCTGCCAGCTCTGCCTGGGGCACATAGGGGCACTGGAGCCAGTCCATAGCCCACAGCGGGGTCAGTTCTTCTGGGCATCCCTCTCCCCCAGCACCTTGATGTCTTTCCTCCTGGAGGCTTCCTGGTAATTCCTCACACACCTGTGCTTGAGCTCTGATAAGAGTCGCCCTCATCCTTGAAGATAGGCATAGCTGGCAGAGCAGCTGATGTCACACTGAGAGGCCCACCTGCCCAGGTGGCATACTTCAGACCCCAGTTTCTGTCACAGCACAACATGAGAAGTGTGAAAACCCCAGAAGCCCATATAGCACAGCCTCACACAGAGCTGGACAGATGAATATGTGGGGCTCGGGAGACAATAGCTCTGGTCAGCAGGAACCTGTATGCAAGAGGGAAGATCCTGGAGACCTGGAAGCTGAGCATACACTGTGCTCCCCTGTTTTCACATCACCCTGCTGCCACCCACATGTCCAATGCAAAAATTCCGCCAGCCCAATTGAGGGACAGGGACTGGATCTCACAGCCCAATCTGAGCCAACAGCTTTGCGGTCCTCAGAGACCACTGGACAGGCTGGCTAGGCACCCACACTGGGGTCTCCAGGAGCCCTATCAGCACATGATACCACATGGGCCCAAGAATCACAGCAAAAGATCAGTCACTGGACTGTAACATGTGTACACCACACGTGCGCATCACATGCGTTGGATCGAGGGCAGGAGTAGGGTGCCACAGGCATGTAGCCATGTACTCGTCCCTTCATCTACTTGGGCCCTCATCCACCCATGTGCCCGCCAGCCCCACCTTGCTCCTCAGAATGGCTCTGTCCCTCCCCAGCATGTCATGCATTGAGCCTTTGTCCTCTGCATGGACATGGAGGTACCTTCAGACGCTCAGCTTGTGGGACACTGGCCTGCACACCCAGTTAGGTAAGACCCTGTGGCCTGGAGTGGCAGGGATGGTGCAGTTCAAACTTCCATCCGCACCTGCCATAGACCAGCCTCTTCACTGTTCCCACCCACACGCAACCAACAACCAGTGCTGAGGTCACTGGTATTGCCCAAACAGCCAGCGAGGCCTGGAGTGGACGTTTGCTAGAGAAACACCACATCGGCAGGTGTCTGAACCCGCTCTGTGGTCAGCACCTTTGGGCCACACTGCCAGGTAAGGAAAGTGGTGCAGGTGTGCAGGGTGGAGACGAAGCTGGGCCACAGTGAGTGGGGGAGGCAGGTCTGGATTGGGCTGGGGGAAGGTTCTAGACTCCCTGGGGACCTCACCCAGAACTGGCACAGAGCTGAGATGTGAATCCCAGGCTCAGCCTTCAGCAGGACCCCCACCTGCAGACACACCCCAGAGCAGGTCAGGCTGAGCCTGGGAGAGATGGCTGCCCACCCTGGACCAGGTAAGGGCAGGCCAGCTAGCCCTTCTGCCCTTCTAGCCCAGCACTCAGCCCAACACTAAGATCCTGATGGAGACCCTGAGCCAAGACATTGCTAGCAGAAAGGGCCATTCATCTCAGAGCTTAACTAGCTTCTCCCAATTAGCGAGGAATAAAATGACAGCATTGATTCTGAGGAGCTGCAGTGTGAGATTATTAATTAAATGCAGAGCTGCTGAGCCGGCGCACAGGCAGCCTGACCCTCATTAAATCCAGCGAGACTGAAGCGGGAGGAGAGGTCGAGTGGGTGCCAGACAGGAGACCAGAGATGGGAGGGAAGGGGATGAACGGGTGAGTGATATGGAGGTGCAGGGAAGAGGACCAGTGATCCCACCAGGGAGACCTACACCATTGTTCCTGCTCCAGCCATATTGAGCTGGGTGCAAAGTAGGGACACACAAAAACCCTCTAGTAAGTTCTCCCGCAGACACTGCACCTCCCCCTTGGGAAATCCTGATGGTGAGAGGCAAAGGGCACAGGCCAGGAGCTACTGTTCATCCCCATGTGGCGGAGGATGCTCCTGCCCAGAACTATTTGGGACAGCACCGAGACCCATCTTGGCTCATGGCTAGACCACTGATGTTACTCCTTTGGTCCTGAGATCGGGAGGCCTGGCCTCTTAGAAGAGAGGCATGAAAGGCCATCCAGGGAGGTCAGACCCCAACTCAGAGCATCAGGTCACAGATAGAGCCAGCCCCTGGGCACAAGAGCCCTCTTCTCAGGCACTGGAGGAAAGGGGTGTGGCTTGCCATGTTGACTTTGCTTTTCCCACACATATTATTTCTCTTCTGTTTTCCTCTAGCCATGAGCAAGGGCTTGTAAAAGATAGCAGGTCATTCCCAGCAGCTATTCCCTTGACATACACACATGCTATGTTCACCAATGTATACACACACATACGTACACAGGCATCACAAGTACATACATGCACCACTCATGCATATGCATCATGTGCACACATGTTCACTCATATGCACATTATACATCTGTGTGTACACTATCATGTGCTGGTATACACATATGTGTGCTTGCCTTTCACACACATCATAAATGCATCTCCTTGCACTTGAGTGCATACACACCTGTGATCTGCTCTTGGCTTCATTACCTGTTGACTTTCTTTCACGGTTCTCACCACTGTTTGAAATGTTTATTTCCATTCCCCATCCCACCCTACCCACCTTTCACCAATAGAGCAGAACCCCTACCTTCTGCTGAGCAGGACTGACTCTCTTTTCAGCAGAAGCCACAACATGTTTGCAGGCCACACAAAGCATGTCCACAGGCTGGCTTCAGCTGCTGTCATCATGCCTGGCTCCCTGGCACTCTCAGAGCCTGCCTCTCTGCTGGCCAGCGTGGTCCTGCCCAGAGCTCCTCACCTCTGGCCAGCTCTGATCATTTCTGGTCTTCAGGTACCAAGGCAGAGGATGTCCTCCCAGGCCAATGGCTCACTTTTCTGCTTTTAGGTCACTCCTACAGCTTGGCCTAAGGGTTCCCAAGGCAGCCAGTGGTTAACTAGCCTCCTCAGGGGATGTTTCCCTTCTAGGGACAGCCAGCTCCCAAGAGAGTTTCAGCACCTGGTCAGCAACCTCAGGGTTGCTGCACTGCTCCATGAGTTGTGAGTGGCCACAGAGGGAACTCCTTCCTACCCCACATCTGCCTCTATATCCATCCATTTCCTTCTATCCTGTAGGAGGGTGGCCTCCTCCAGCCACCCAGAGCTCTGAATCCTTGCTGGGTCTCTTCCTCAGGTACCTCAGGCCTGTGTGGCCCAAGGCCCAGGCCTTCTGTATAGTATAGCCCACTATTCCTCAGCAGGCACCCTTCCCTCTGGGTCCCATGGGGAAAGGGGCACGTAATCTCAGCCAACCTGAGCACAGTGAGCACAGCTCAAGGATGACCACTCACCACCAGTCAGTTCTCAGGTTAAATCCAGGAACTGTGGCTGGAACCATTAGAGAAGAAATGGTTTCCCTGAGGCTGTTAAACTGGGAAGATGCAAGGTGGTAGCTGCCAGCTGCCACTACTCTTCCTTGGGGAAAGAGTGTGAATGAAATCAACACAGAGGAGAGGAGAACCCAAGCTAGAGAAAGAGACTAAAAATTTATTTGGGTTCCTGCATCCAGCCACACCTAAAGCTAAATAGCCCTGAATTTTTTTTCAGATTTATTAACCAGTAAGTTCTTTTTGGCTAAAGCCAGTTTCATTTCGGTTTCTGACACTTGCAGAATAAGGATAACTCCTAGCTAATACACGTTCTCTCACGTATCTTCAACTTTCCCTCCCTCCATCCTAGATCTTCATCTTAAGTCTATGAACAAATTCAAGCCACCAAAAATCCTCTATGAAGAGAGGCAGAGCTCAGACACTCATATGCATACGTGCACATGTAGACACTACATGCATACATGTGTCCTCAAGTCTCCCCAGGAGGAAAGCCCTCTTCAACCAGCATCTATCTCCCCTGCTCCACGGTCTGCTCCCAGCATGCACCTTCTCTCCTTCATGTCCTTACCTATCAATGGCCCCTTACCTCATCAGCCCCACAACCCCCCACTCCCCACAGCCCTAGGCCAGGCAGTGGCAAAGCCCCCATCTGATGCTGGGCCCACATACACTGTCACCCCAAGTCTCTCATTTGTTAGCGCAAAAGCAGCCCTGTCAGGCCTCTCCCACCATCTCCACTTGACCCACACATGGTTGGGACCAAGGAGCACTGTCCCTTCCCTCAACCTCTCTCTTCCTTTGGTGCCTCCCTGCCTCTCTCTCCAGGCAATGGCACCCACAGCCCTGGCCCACTGCTGCCTGCTGAGCTCCACCTAGACCCTACACCTGCACACAGAACCTGCCTTAGGACCCCTCCCCAAGACTGACCAGGGACACACCTCATCCAAGGGGCTCCTCCTTCCTGTCCTGCACCCATCCAAATCAGAGACTGGGATGTTCTTCCTTGGTCTGGCCTTTATTCCTGGGTC
Source organism: Noctilio leporinus (assembly GCA_004026585.1). Classification (NCBI taxonomy): domain Eukaryota; kingdom Metazoa; phylum Chordata; class Mammalia; order Chiroptera; family Noctilionidae; genus Noctilio; species Noctilio leporinus. The sequence goes on along the minus strand of PVIW01005774.1, from coordinate 75,898 downwards.
CAATACACCCAGCACCCAGTGGCCCTGAGGAGATTCTATTGTCTCTGGTCAGAGACATTAGGGTAGAACATTAAATAGTCCATAGCCTGTTATATACGTATACAGCAAACAAAGGTGGGTCCCTGGTGTGAAAGACATGTGCTGAATGCTGGCCAGGACCACAGGCACCATCTCCTTCCCTTGGTTTGTTTATGTATCTGTCTCACTGGGTGCACAGCAGCCTGGGGTTTGGAAAGCCACAGCCAAACTCTGTACAGCACTGTAAACTATCCCAGGACTACAGGTGTTGGGCACCCAGGGCCCAACAGGACATGCATGCTGGAGAGTGGACCAGGAGTGGTGCCCCGACCCATTCCTTCCTCAGGTTAGTCTCCACACAGGAAATACCACTGTGGAGATGCCGGGGCTCCCAGAAGTGATGGAACCTGCCCAAGGTCACAGAGGAGGGGCACAAAGTCCAGTTCTCACTCCGCCACCTAGGTTTCACCCCCATGACTCAGAGCAACCCTGGCACATCTCTGGCACCCACAGGCCCCGAAGTGAGCTGAAGTGACATCTAAGACTCTCCAGAGACTGAGGAGGCTGGGAGCCAGCTCTCTAAATGCCTGAGCAAAGCTGCTGCCAGCCAACAAGTCAGGACAGCCTCTGGCCTCCTCTGAAATACAAGAAGCAGGACAGGAGGCCCCTGAAGGGAGCACCAGACAAGGACCTCGTCAGCAGCACAGGCAGCCAGGCCCAGCCTGGATGAAATAACACAAGTGCAGTAGATGGGGGAGCTGGAGGGCTGCTGTGGCTGCTCAAGGGGATGTCAGGGAAGACTCATGGCTCCCACACAGGTTGGAGTCCAGCCCTCGATGGCAGGTGGCCTCAAGGAAGAGCACCTGGCAAGGTGTTGCCCAGCTGTGGGCACTCACCCTCCTATATGCTCACACAGGGCAGGAGAGCTAGATGCTGCCACTGGACAGAGATGGGAAGCAGGCAGGACACAAGCCCCTCAGCTGACAGGGGCTGCAGGAGGTGACCAGCCAGAGCCCTCCCCAGGCAAGCGCTGACCCAGCTGGCAGCAGGGAGCAGTCTGTGTCTGAGCTAAGATCCACAGTGGCACCAGCTGACAGACCTTTGGCTATATTACCCCCAAATAGCTACGAAAAGAAATGGCCTGGCAAGAAGGAAACTGGTGTGGGGAGGGTGCCCCCAGCGGTACAGTACCCACCCTCTGGCTGCAGGCATCCCTAGCTAGGGACACAGCAATGGCTAGGAGAGAAAGAGGGAGAGGACACCACCCTTCGCAATGGGCAGCAGGCAGGGCTGAGGGCAGAGCAGGCTTGCCACCCCCGGGACACCTCAGCTGCCACAGCCACAGCACTCAGCAGGGTATTAGGGCATCCATGTGAGGGCCTGCCACTGCCCTCAGGGCATCCTCTCCCTAGAGGGCCTTCAGCACCAAGCTGGTCACCCTCACTGACCACTGAGAACTGGCATTTCCCCCTGAGCCAGAGGGAGACACCAGCCCAGTTGGTGAGCAACACCTGTGCCCATGATGGAAGCCACAGTAGGAGGCTCGTCTCTCACTGCCACTGGTGCAGGCGAGATCAAGTGGCCTTAGCTCAGTGCAACTCAAACATAGGTTGCGGCACAGCCATGAGGTCCCACTATTGCCTCATATAATTGAAAAGCACATGAAAAAATGGTACACACATGTTCATGGTAGCATTATTTACAGGAGCCAAAAGTGGTAACAACCCTGACATTCATCAACTGACAAGTGGATTTTTAAAGCCATGATATATATACACAATTGAATATTATTTGTCCATAAAATGTCATGTTCTGACACACCCTGAAACATAGAGGAACCTTGAAAACATCATGTGCTTTGGGGAGAATGGGTGGGTGGGGAGGAGGACAGAAGGGAGCAAAAAGGGGATGGATGTAATACAACAACAATAAATTTTTTTTTTTAATTAGAAAAAAAGAAAACATCATGTGAACCGAAAGAAGTCAAACACAAAAGTGCAGCTATCATGTGATTCCATTTATATAAAATGTCCACAACAGGCCAATCTGTAGATGGGGTGGGGGGCTGGGCAACAGGTGGTAACTAACAGGTATAAGGTATCTTTTTGGGGTGATGAGCGTATTCAAAAACTGACTGGATGGTGGTTGAACAACTTTGTAAACATACTAAAGCCACTGAATTTTACACTTTAAATGGCTAAAACATATAGCATGTCAACTCTCCATAAAGCTGTTACCAAAAAAAGGCATGATGATAAAAAAATTAAAAACCATATGCACCGCTGTATTATTTTTTTTTTTCAGTGTTGATTGCGTCACTTAAACAGAACATGTGTCCTTTGTATTTTATATGATGCATTAAAGACATTATTCTGACAAGGAGTCCTTGGGCCTCACTAGACCACAGAGGACTGAGGAGGAGGTGGACCAGCAAACCGGCACAGTGAGGCCTTGACAAAGGGAACCAGAAGGGCTTCCTAGAAGACAATGGGATGGGGAGATGGCCAGGCAGAGGGAGTTCCCAGCACTCAAAGAGATCCACTCTGTCTGCGCTGCTGAGGGACACTCCCTCAGCACATCACACCCTCAACCATCTTAGGGCCTGGTGCACTAGCACCGTGAGGCTTTTAGGTTCAACTGTGGTCGAAACAACTGATTCCATCCCTGTCCTGCAACAGGACCACTCTCAACACAAGAAGAGCTGACACTGGGTAGGAATAGATGGCCTTCAAGGGCTCCTGCCCAGGCCCACTGGATGGAAAGGCAGGGAGAATAAGGTGGACAGAAGAAGGAGGAAATGTGACTGAATGCTGGTCTCTGAATCTGAGCATTCAGAGGGTGGAAGGGAGCACCTGAAAGAGCCCATAGGACAGGACAGGGCAGGATGGCCAGAGCCAGAGCAAGGGGGGCAGCAGAGGACAAGGTGGCAAAGAGGGCAGGGGGCTCATTGCTCCCCTGACAACAGCAAGCTGGCTTTCCCATGGGCCCCCAGGAACCCCTCTTGAACTCCCCACACTTCATACCATAGACTACTCCTGGAGCCAGTGGTCACACAGGCAGGCCTGGTCCATTGAAGCCCTGCTTGCTTCCCCAGCCACAGTGGTTCACTCAAAGACTGACATGTGACCCAGCCTGAGTCAGTGTGAACCAGCTTGGGCCTCTTGCTGAGACCCAAGAGAACAGGAAGGTCTTTCTGCTGGGCTGGCAAGTGAGCCTTCAGCCTCTCACAGGGACAAGGCTGCTGAGGCCAGGCTAGGGGGCGGGAGGCAGAGATGGACCAGGGTGGGAGGCCTGAGCATACCCTTTTGGCCCAAGCTTGTTTGCACTGGGTTTCCTGGCTCTTGCAGTGACAGGCATCTGGATGTGGAGACAGTCAGGAGGGCCTGGGTGGCAGGCTCCAGCTGCACAGGTGATGATGAAAGGACAGGACCGAGTCCCCCACAGCCTCTGGGTTGCACCCTCCAGATTCACAGCCAAGAGAGAAATTAGGGGACAGGCTCCCCCTCCAGAGATGATGGAGGAAGGGCCTTGTGTTTCCCCTTCCCCGGCCAGCAGCTCTGGACAGCTCTCTCCACCTCAAAGAGCGGAGTCCACATGGCATGCAGGCCTGCATCTTGCCTCCTGGCCAGCCTACCAACAAAGTTCTCTACTATCCTTGCAGGCTGCAAGTCTTTTTCACATCCTGGCTAATTGTGTGCAGGTATGGTGAAAGAATATGGTGGAAGAAACACCATGTGCATGTGTGTTTGTGAGAGTGCATGGATGTGTGCATGTACTATGTGTAGGCATGCATGTATATGCATCCACCCCCAGCCCTACAAGCAGGCAGGACCTGAGAAATGCCGCCCCAGCAGGAAAGCACGGAGGGCCCTCAGCCGCAGCTCTCATGTCCTGACAGGCTCCCAGTGATGTCAGCAGTTCTTGGCTTTGTCCAGTCAACATCTGTTCTTCTTCTGACCCAGGAATTCCATTTGAGAATAGTCACGGCCTCATCTGGCAATATATCCCAGGCCAGTTATGGGCTACCCAAGGCCTGCCCGCTCCCAACACTCACCCAGCTCCAACCCAGCCACAGAGCGATCAACAGTGACTCACAGCTGCACTGCACTTCACCCATTACCTCCTAGCAGGGCCAGGAGGGAAATATTGCCTGGTAATAAGAAGGGCTATTGGTTACTCACTGCTGGCCACAACCCTTCATATTATCCTCATTACAACCCACCACCTCAATATCAGAGAAAATCTCAGGTAGAAACACAGGGACCACACAGGAAATGAAAGCTTGGGTGGCAGGCCAAGGTGGCCACAGAGAACTGTGGGGGCCCTCTGGGTGTTCTGTCTCTGCTTGGGGACAGGCCTCAGAGATCTCCTGGGTTCTCTAGGGAAGCTGGGAAGCTGGACTTTAGTGAGACATTTGTCAAATATTGGGAGAGCCAAACGAAATTCCTGTGTGGGCGGATGTGGCATTCAGCCCACCAGTTTGAAGACTCCACCCTGCACAAGGAACACACAAGTCCAGAAATGATTTCATTGGTAAGGGGCAAGAGAGGGACTCAAATGGGACTCAAAGGTCCAAATTCATTCAGAGCTTCAGGTGATACCAATGAATCTGCCTACACCAAACCACATCTCTGCTGAGGCTCAAGAGTCTTTGGAAGACAGTCACTTCTATTCATCCTGCCACCCAGCCCTGCCCATGCCTAGGGACACTGCTCCCCCAAGGCAGGGGACATTAGGCAGGTCACATAACTGAGTGAGGCTCCCTGACTTAATGGGGCCTGCCAGTCACTGTTATCACCCCCCACAAAACACCACACATCCCTGCCCTGGGTCAGCTCCTGCCAATGCAACGGAGCAGGGAGAGAGATGCCACCCCACATGGGCAAGTGATGACCAGAGAGGCACTTAGGCAGAGACTTGTCCACTTTGGGTCTCCCATCAGTTGCACTCACAGGAGATGCAGGCCCTGGTTGTCATTTCCCTTATGTGGCAGTGGGCCAGATGCTCAGAAGACCTGGTGTAGCTCCACACAAAATCACTAAATTCAACTTTACACTCCCACCAATGTAGTAAGACACAAAATCAATAAATACTGAAAAAGAAAACACACAAATATTAGGAATTGCAGAAGACAATTGTATACTCCAAATATCCACAACAGAGAGAAAAATAATATGTTTATAAATTGCCTAAATGCAAAATAAATACAAAAATGCAAACGTGGGAAACATACAAGTGAGAGGCTTATTCAGAAGGATATTCTGCGACCATCCAAGGCTTGTAATTGTGCCACCAAAGTAACCAAAGATGGATTCCACTGAGGTGAAGACAAGGAGCAGGGGGCCTGGGTGAGATGGCCTATCTGCCAGCAGGGCTGTGTTTAGCTGCACTGGTGCAAATACACATATAATTGGTACCAACATGCCATTTTTTGGCCTGTTTGCTCTTTGGGAATTAAAGAGTGTGAACTCTGAAAACATTGTTACTCTGGAACAGGTGGGCTGCAGGCATTTCTGCTGTATCTAGATTTTTTAATCATCTACCATAAAATACAATGGAAAAGGTCCTAGTCACGATGGCAATAAAATTATAAAACTCTGAGTAACAAACCTATTGGATATATTTTCAAAGATGAAAACAAAGTTCTTACTTCCCTGAGAACACCGAATGTTGGGCGGCTGTTGCTGTCAGCAACGGTGGCTATGACCTGTTGCGTCCTGGACACTGCTGGGCCAGGGAAGACTACCGTTGGTCTTAAAAAAATCCACAGAGAGGCCAGAAAGAAGCCAAATCATGTCCATGAACTTCATGGATGAGGGAATAACATCCCAACGTCTCAAGAAAAAGGCGAGTTAGTAAATGAATGGTGCTGGCATAACAGAGTGGCAATTTAGAAAAAAACTAAATACTTAAAACCAACACCTTACACAGTTCAGGAAAGACACCTCATGTGAGTTGAAAGTTACATATTAAAAAATAAAGTGCGAAAACAAAATCAAAACATATGATGGAGTACTGCTTTGAAAGACTCATTCTTTTCTAGAGCCAAAGGAAAAAGAAGAGACCAACTGGAGAGGTCTGGCAGCAAGGTAATCTGCAAAGGGGATGCAGCAGATGAATCCAGCCAAGGTGACAAAGAGTTATGTCTAGGCCCAGAGGACCAGTCAGCTGTGGTAGGGGTGATGGGCAGCAACCATCAGTTATCACATAGATCGGATAGGACTGAGTTTCAGCAGCAATAGGATTGCATCTTCCCCATATAATTATCCCAGAGTGAGTGTCCAGGGTGGAAGCTTCAGGCCAGACCAGCTGCAGGTGGCTCCAGCACAGGGAACCAGGCCTATGGGAACCAGGGACACCTCTATAGGCCCTTAGGAGAGGGCTGCAGGGCCCTGAGTCCCAGGAGCCAGTTAGGATAGGCTGAGCCCAGGGCACTGACTATACCCAGTCCCAAAGAGTTCCCCCAGGCCACAGGAGCCACCCTGCACGCTGGCAGCCTCCCTGGCTTTCTGTCTTGTGCTGCAGGTCCCAAGGGCACAGGAGGTCTGCAGAAAGTCAAGGCAGCAATGCAGCCTTGATGGCAGGGCAGATGCCTGGCACACCCTTCTGGTTCCCTGTGCCTTGCATTCACCACCTGCTTTGGCCACCCTCCATCCTCCACTCCATCTGCTCCCAAACACTGAATAGACACTGAATTCACCCTCCTGCCCTGTGCCCTTGTGCAGGATGGCACAGTACAGCCTGGTCCAACCAGCCTCCCCTGGAAGGACAGCCAGTGAGGTCCTGGGCACCCCACCCTCAAAAATGGCACCCAAAGGCCAGGCTGCCCTATCAGTGGTGAGGTGACTCTGACTTGGCCTTGCTGACTGGGAAGTGTACCAAGAACTCAGCCGCAAAGGAGAGGAGAAATCCCCTTCCCCCCACAGCAATTAGCCCTGCTGATGTGGATGTGTGTGTGCAGGGTGGGGTAGGGGCATGCACACCCTGCAGATAGCAGAGGTTCCATGGGGAGCTCCAGTTCCAGTGGAAGGAGCCCAGGGCCTGGGCTCTGTATGCCTTGGGAGATGTTGAAGCCCCTCTCTGAGCCCAGATTTCCTCCAGTACAGCAGGATGATGCCAATTACTCTCAGTGGGGGCTTGTGAGTGTCACAGTAGGGGGATGTATGAACAGGGACAAGCAGGCACAGTCTTGACAGAGGATGTGGCTGGTGGTAAAAAGTCCTCTACCCAGAAAGAATTACTGAAGAGTCCTGGCTGACAAAGAAGAGAAGACAGAAGGAAGGACAGGGGGAAGGAAAGGAAGAGGGGAGAGAGGAACAGATCAAGGGAGAGAGGGAATAAGGGAAGCAGAGAGAAGGGGAGATAAAGGAAGAGGAGGAAGGGCATGTAAGGAAAAAAAGGGAGGACTGAGCCAGAATCCAGCACTACCCATCAACTTCCCAGGTCTCAGTGGAACAGCTGTCCCTGGAGCTGCAGTAGGAGGCTGATCAGGAAACACAGGGCCTCCATATCTGTCTGCTGAGCTGGGCTGAGCCCTGGCCTGGGGCCTCCCGGAGCTAGGTGTGTACTGTGCATGTGGGTCTCTGGCCAGTGCACGCAGAAGCCCAGGCCTCTGTTCAGGGCTGGCAAGCCCAGAACAGTGGCTGGTGGCCACCCCGACCTGGGGTCTGGCTGGGGGCATCAAGGAGCACCTAAGCGGATGCCTCCCCTGCCTTGACCCTGCCAGACAGGGCAGAGAGCCCACTGAGTTCCAGGTGCAAGATCCTCCCTCTTCCAGTTCTGATTTCCAGGAGGTCCTGAGGGCAGGGAGGGTCCAAGGCAGTTCTCTGGGTCCCAGGCTGCCCAGAGGCCTGGTCATCCCTCAGGTCAGAGTATCATTTCACCCTTATCCTTCCTTAACACCCTTGTGGACAGTAGCCAGCCAGCCTTCTTCTTCTCATTCAAGGACTTGTCCTCGAGGCAGGCTCTGCTGCACCTGGGGAAACTGAGGGTCACAGGCCAGCCAGAGGGAGCCACACCCTGAATCTGGTTCTGTGGGACCTCATGCCTCATGGTCTTTCTCTAGGTCAAGGTGTACCCACCTGTTTTGTGTAAGACTCTCCCATGTGGCTCCCAGTCCCACCAGGTCTGAGAAACCAGGTTTTCCTGGGGTGGGGCCCAGGCACAGCCTTGTTCAAAGCTGCCCCAATCCCACTCTTTGGTGGACAGACTGGCTGCAGGATAGGCCACAGAGGTGTGCAGAGGTAAAGGTAACAGTGGAACGAAGAGGGCTTGTGCGGGCAGACCCAGGCCTCCTGAGGGGCCCAGTCTTTGAAAGACTCAGGATGGGGACTCAGGAGGTCTGCCCTGTGTGAGAGACTTGCAGAGAGGAGAGCCTGGTGTGCCCATTCCCTCACATGTCAGGCCTGGTCCTGGGGGAGCCACCTCAGAGCTGCTAGGCAGCCTCTTCCATCTTCCTAAACACAACTCCCTACCCCCACCAGTGCTTCCTGTGATGGGTCCCAGCTGTAAACTTGGGGTAGGGGGGAAGCCTGGCTTGTATTCTGGGGCCAGCAAGAGGTAGCTGAGGGGCTCAAAGACCCGGTCAGTGGGAGACACAGTCCCTGGTAACTGGGGCTTTGGGGGGCCAGGGTGAAGGCATAGACTATTAGACACCTTTTATCTAGAGTTCACCTCCTTTACTGATAAAAATGAGATCTCAGAAAGCTGGAGTTCCAAAGATCTTGCCTTCATACAAAATCCATCTCAGTCCACTAGCAAGCATGGCATTAAGCAGAGGCTAGCTGGGGCGTTACCACCGGAACCAGGTGTGGGTGCAGATGCAGATGCAGAGGCAGAGGCAGAGCCACTGACGCTACTTAACATTACTCTGAAGGGTCTAGATGGTGCAGATTGGAAATGAAGCTCCAAAGTCATTGTCATCTCAGACAGTCCAACTGTAATGCTCGGAAACCCCAAGGGGATCCACAAAGACACATTGGAATTAATGAGTTCAATCAAGCAGCTTGATAAAAGATAATTGTATAAAAATCAATAGCCTTCCTGTATATCAGCAATAGATGGAAATGATTCAATTCACAATGGTGAAAGAAACCAAAAATCCTTGAAATGACCCTGATTAAAGACAATGAGTAACCTGTATTTTTTTAAATGTATAATACTTCACTAAGTAGCAACAAAAAAGTATCACATCTATTGAAAAACACCATGATCCTAGCAAATACTGTAAATTATGTCAATTTCTGTTTTAATTTAATTGGTTTCTAAGTTCAATTTAATGTCAATCAAATTCATAAACTCAGAAGGGATCTTTTTAACCTAACAAAACAATTCTAAAATTCAACTGACAGAATAAACAGATGTGAGCATCCAACAAAACTTTGCAAAAGAATAATAGCAAAGGGACTGTGTTCAGCCAGATGTTTCAAAGCAGCTCTGCCCCGCTGAAGTAGAATGTGGACTTCATATGTTATCACGTTAAAACAAAAAACACAGGTAAAGTTATTTCAGCAATATATTTTATTTAACCCAATACATCCAAAATATTATGATTTAAGCCTATAATCAACACTTTAAAATTACCGATAAAACATTCTCTCTTTTTTGTACTAACACTTTGAAATCCGTATGTATTTTACGCTCAGAGCACCTCTCAGTTCAGACCAGCCATGTTGCCAGTACTCAGGAGCCTCATTGTGGCTTGTAGCTGCCACCACAATGGACAACACAGCTGTCAGCAGCTAATACTTTAGCTGTGACAGCATCAAGGTTCTCATGATGAACACAGTTTAGTGCAGGTACAGAGAGACAGTAAAATAAAATTTATCTGTGACATCGCTTGACTGGAGACAAGATGTGGCAAATACATTTTATATACATACCTGGCCCTTGAAGAACAGAGATTTGAACTGTGTGGGTCCATTTATATGTGGATTTTTCCCCAATTAACCCATGCAGTTCAAAGGACCCATCAGTTCAACTGACCTTGGCAGTCAAACCTGCATCTTTCAAGGGTGACTTTGAATGGGTGGTAGGGAACTGTGTGTGTGAAGAGCTGTGGTAAGTCACGTCATACACAGATTTTCAACATCATGGAACTCAGTGGGCTCTGTGCCCTGTCTGGCGTGGTCAGGGCAGGGGAGGCACCCGCCTGGGTACTCCTTGATGCCCCCAGCCAGACCCCAGGTCGGGGTGGCCACCAGCCACTGTTCTGGGCTTGCCAGCCCTGAGCAGAGGCCTGGGCTTCTGGGTGCATGGGCCGGAGACCCATATGCACAGCACACACTGAGCGAGGAGAAGCCCCAGGCCAGGGCTCAGCCCAGCTCAGCAGACAGACATGGAGGCCCACTCTATGTCCCAATCATTCACAGCTCTTGAGCAGCTTTGCATCACACCTAACAGAAGCTCCATTTCCATCAGACTGGCCACTACTGAGCCTTAGACCAATCTTGCGTGGAACAAAAACACACCATATTGGCCACATGGTCACAAGGAGAAACACCCTTGAGTGTTCCACTTCCACATGCTCCCACAACAGCCATGGCTGGTCCCTTCGGCATGACCAGCTGGCCTCTGCTGCGGCCCAGCTTCCCAGCCTGGGAGTGTCCCATCAGCTTTCATGCAGCCCCAAACTCACTGGTGACGTTGTGGTAATAATAACAATAACGCTGCATGTCCAGGATGCTAAACACATGTCACATTTATCATCTGAACCTGGGATGGAATCAGTGGGCTTTACCTCTGTAGGCAGCTGGCAGCCATTGCCAGGTGGCTGGCACCGAACACCTGGCATGACCTCACTTGGCCATGCCATCTCACACTACCATCCTTCCCTTGAGTTATATGCCAGGATGGCACTTCTTGTGTTAAGACCCTTGCCACTCAATGTCCTTGAAATGTCACACTGTGGATAACAAACGTACAGGAGGGCACAGAGACAGCAGTGTGTGCAGCTTTGTCATCAGTGAGCACTGTCCAGGAGGAATGACCATGACTCCCTACTTCACCAAAGACAAGAAGACACCCAAAAATGGGGGAAGCCAGTCACACACTATATAAGCAGAGTGAGCAATCAAGCGAAGTGGGAGAAGCAGACCACTGCTCCCAGCACCTAGAGAGGCAGATGGCTGATGCTGATATCCAGTGGGACTGTGGCTAAGGTGTCCGGCAAGAGTTAACTAAGAGTGTTCCCTCTTTCTGGGTTCTGTCACCTTAGATCCAAAGAAATACAGAAATGGCTACCATTTCCCAAACCCGGCCAGGAGCAAAGGGCTTGTCATGTACCCACCCTTCCAACACCCACTGAGGTGGGTATGGGTGAATACCGCCTTCACAGTCAGTTCAGTAGACCCCCTATCCAGGTCTCCTGGCTGCATGGGATGAAGCTGACAGTGTGACATGCCAGCCTCCATCCCACACTAAGTCTGCCTCTCCTCATGCTCATCACTGAACCATGCAGAGCAGCACTAAGCCTGACTGGCCTCTCAGCACTGCCTGAACCTAGAGACCTAGATACCAGGTTCCTCTGCCTCTGCGCAGAAGTGCCCCACTCCACAGATCCTGGAGTAGATGTGTAATGTAATTGAAATTCATGGACAAGCCCAAGGAGCTGGCTCCAGGCTTGGTAATAACTTCTCCATATTAATGACAGCACTACAGGCCCCATGGACAGCTGACATTTAACAGAAAGCCTATACAGCAAAGCCATAAGCTCCTACCTGGGCCCTTCCTTTCCAGAGCACCTGCTGTGGGCAATCTAAGGCAGCACCAAGATTCAGAGGACTGAGGTCTTCCTCTCACCTCAGTACCCCCACTACACCTTAGTACCCTCCCCTGCAGGAAAAGCCTGCCAAGAACACAAACATGCACACACATGAGAAAGCACATGCTGACTGAAAGGCACACACACATACACTTTCATCCACACACAAGCACACACATACTTGTTCAAATGCCTACTGACATGCACTCATGTGCCCCACATATAGATATGCATATATACACACAATTATGTACACACATTTGCCTGCATGTGCACATTTTCACCTACATATACACACTCCCATGTATAGATGCACAAACATGCACATGCCTGCAGCCTATGTGTTCTGAAAGCAGGACAGAGCACCCCAGCCCCGGCTGCCTGAGCAGTAGGGATAACAAAAGACTGTCTGCCTGCTCGCCATATAGACCTAGAGTCCCAGCAGAGCCCCCATACATACACCTGCCCCCGTATCTCAGAGAGCAGAGCAGGAGGCCCCGGCCATAGCTCAGGCCATCATCATGCACCAAAGCAGCCACAATGCTGTGCATCCAAGGAGCTCTGGACAAATACCCTGCAATGGCTCCTTTGTGGGCACTGGTTGTGGCACTAATGGTCTTCACAGCAGGCCTGGATGGGGACTGAGTCAACACTGGGCAAAGTTCAGTGTTAAGGGCTAGGGACCCCAGGGTGCAGGTAGCCAAGACTGGCTGTGGGGACAGGAGGATTCTGAAGCCTGCCAACAACTGAATGAGCAGCATCATTCACTCAGCAATCAGTACCAGAAACATAGGGCCCCACAGCATCAGTAGGCTAGAGGGCAGTGAGGTGACAAGGATGGTCCTGGAAGAGCTGGCTGCCCTGCACCTGGACTCAGAGACCAGTGACCAACAATGGTGGCCTTCATGGGGGATCAAGTCAGATTCCACTATGCTCCACCTGGGAGGATTCCAAGGGGAAAGGTGACTTCACTCAGTGAAAGCCCTGCAGATTCAAGTAACAGGGGGCATCCGGGTTCCTCATCTATTAAATAGGGACAACTGCAGACATGGGGCACATGTTGCTAGCAGGAATAGAAGCTGCGCATGATGACCCCAGATGACCTTCTCTGGAAGGAAAGCAGGGGCTCCATGGGTCCCCAGGCACCTCTGTGCAGAGCCCTCGCTGGCAGAGCAGCCTGGAGGTGAGGAGCCAGTGTCTTTCCTTCTTGGCTGGGAGGTACATGTAACTCCAGCCATAACCAATTAGGACATCACATCCCTGGGCCACAGTGACTGGCTATGAAAAGGTTCTGCTACTTGCTCATGTCCAAGCTCAAGACTGCGACCAGGGCTACCAGACAACAGACTGTTTCTGGATGCCACCAGGCTGTTCCTGGGGTGTGAGAGGTATGGAGGTAGCCACAGACACCAATCCCCCAAGGAACAGACTCACACAGGGCCATAGAAGTTCAAGAGATATCACCCATCCCTTAACTACTCACCCAATGCCAGGAGTCCTCAGATGCCTTTCTAAATTGTGGTAAAATACATATAAAATGTAAATGTACCACCTTCACCACTTTTATAATACTGTACAACCATCACTACCATCCATCTCCGAAACCCTTTCCTTGGAAAACTGAAATTCTGTGCTCAATAAACACTAATTCCCCCTCCCAACCTCCTGCACCCACCACTTGGCTGCCTGTCTCTATGATTTTTGACTCCTCTAAATGCCTTTCAGATGCCTTATTCCTTGAGATGAGTCTAGGTTTCAGACCTTGAATGCCATTCTGAATGGCAGTCATGAGACAGGAGAGGCACAGGCTGCTGCTCTACCACCTGAGCACAAACCTCAGACAGGTCAACCTCCATCATGACAGCCACAGGTCATGCACATCCTCTCCCCAACCCACACAGAAGAGCCCCTGGAAAGCCCCTTCTCTCCCACCAAATCGATCCCAGAAAGAGGTTGGGGTGAGGCCAGCCAGGAGGTTGAGGGTACCCTGGAAGTGTGCATGGGGTGGCCATAGTGAAGTAAGGCTGCATTCGCAGAAAGTTCCTGTTGAAACCAAGAATGAACATGCCTATTAAAGACTCCTGGTGGCTAACTGGACTCAAATTTATAAGCAGAGTCTAACAACCACTGCTCTCTAGGCTTCAGTGGAAAGCTGCACTGGGTAGTCTGCCTCCTGTTCTGTGTTTCTGCCAGCTAAGCCCACGCTTATAAGGGAGCTCCTAGGCGGGCAGATCCACCAATAAGGTGAAGTTATGTCCCAGCCAACCAGGGCCTTGCAGCCATAGCCTCATTTGCATCTTTACTGATCAATCAGAGCAGATCCATTCTGACCAATTAGGACAGTGCTATTTGAGCCAATCAGATTGTACTGATTTGGAGTCTCTTGTCTTCACAGAAAGGGACCAATCAGGGACTGGGGGCGGGTGTTGTTACATAAGCCAGCTTTGCCTCTGCCTCAACAGAGCACACTGTTTTCATTAAAGAGTGAGTGTTTCTCTGTGACACCATGGTCACTTCACTTAGGCTGCTCAATTGAGCAGTTCCACAACTGAACCATATCACAATTGATCTTTCACAACCAAGCTTTGTACACCAAATCAAGTCTTCCCCCTTGACAAATTGGGGACCTTGTTAGTGGGGAATTGGTGACCATAATCTTCCATTACATTTCCCCAGTATAGTCCACAACCAAGCTTTGTACACCAAATCAAGTCTTCCCCCTTGACAAATTGGGGACCTTGTTAGTGGGGAATTGGTGACCATAACCTTCCATTACATTTCCCCAGTATAGTCCCTGCCTGCAGGGAGCCCTGGCCCATCTAACCATCCTGCTGTCAGCACAGCTCCCAATAATGCCACCTCCACCTGTGGAGGTCTCTTCAGGGTCCCTCAAATCCTGCACAGGGTCTTCACACTGGCTTTGTTGCCCATGTGATGTCACCAGACTCAGAAATGTAGCTTCTCTGGAGAAGCTCTGGAGAGCTGCAGACCAAGACAAAATCCAGAGGTGTCTAGGATCCTGGGGTTCTGGTCCCAGTAAAAGTTGAGGTTTGGAGAGAGTGGAGGGACCCATCTTCCATTTCAGAAGCATGGGGTCACCCAGGGAAGATGTCCCAGAGGCAGCTTGGCAGGCAAGTCTGCAGATCTGGGCCAGACATGGCAGCCTGGAGTCCAGGTGGAGTATGGCAGCAGCCATTTTTATCTGCCTGGTATGCCTGTCCTTCCTCTTGCTTTTATGATAAAACCCCAATCCATTCAGAGTTTAGGGATCTGATCTTCACTCTCAACACCAAAAATGGGTATGAGATGGGCTAGGTCCACCTCACAGTGATTGGTTTAAAGATGGGCTTGTAACCTAAGCAAAGCCCATCACAGCCCTCCCAAGACTCCAACAGGAACTATCCAGAAAGGAGAGCTCTCTAGTTCTCAGAGATTGGAGAGATAGCACGTTCTGAAACCATCCCCAAGCTCCTGGATCCAGCCATGCCTGAAGGTGACATTCCTTAGGACACCAAGGATAACTGGGCCCATAACCTCCCGTGTTGGTTTCATCCAAGATGGTTTTCTGTCACTTAAACTGAATGAGTTTTAAACAAGAAGTGTGCTCTGCTGTGGAGGAAATGGAGACCACCTGGGCAGCTATGTAGACTGCCACAAACAGGGACCAGGCAGGTGCCTCTGCTCCCCTAGCCAAAGGAGCCCTGACACCTGAGACCCTGCAAGTCCCTACAACACAAGGGAGACCTCTTTGGTAAGCTTGAGACCCTCTCACTGTCCTCCATACAGTGCCAAGGCAGAATGAGAGAAGGAAGACCCTATAAGGAGCAGCTGCAAGTCCCAGACACCCTGCACCTCCAGCCCCACAGCCTGCCGCACCTGCTGGCCCAACTCACTGGAACTCAGCACGTGGCCTCAAATTCAGCAGCCTTGTGAGGAAAAATCATACGCGTCTCAGTCCCTTAGGCCAGTGAATGACCTCTCTGTAGCCTTTAGTGACTTTTACTGTACAGTAAGACTAAACAGAGAGGTACCTGGCCAGGATGGCAGCCCAGCAGGGGAGCCCCAGGCTGCAGGGCAGCAGCCTCTCTGAATCTCAGCTATACAATGGGGGCCTGCCTACACCCCCGCTCAGGCTCCAGGATAGGAAAAGGCTTCAGAGGCTAGACCCTTCCTACTACCAACCACTGGTCCTGTCTGGTCAGTGACACCAGGTTGGAGTGGTTGCCAGAGATGCCCTGAGCAGAACAGAGGTGGAGCAGGTGTTTCCATCTCCACTGCCATCGCCCACTTGTGAGGACTCAGGCAATCTGAAAAGAGCCCAAAGCAGGTCCGTGGCTTATCAGCAGACAATTTAGTCACTAGGCCTGCTCCCAGCTTCCACTCACTCATACTGACAATGGGTAACATCCCTAACTCAGACGGCCTCCAGGAGTCAAAGAGAAAAAGTAGAAATGTTTCAAAGAAGTACATCTCTTTATTTTTATCTTTATTTATTTATTTATTTTGGTTTGCAAAAGAGGCAATAAAATGTAGTGAGTGCAGTCTTGAAGTCAAATAAGCATGCATTCAAGCACTGGCTGTGAAGCCTGAAGAATCTTGGCCTCAGTTTATTCACCTGCAGAATGGGGATAATAGCAGCCATTGGCCACGGGGTGCTGTGAATGTTAAACAAGGAGATACAGCATAAGGTGGTCACAGGGATTGAGGCACAGAATGGGGGAATGTGACCTATCATGTACTATTATTACTTTTCATGCCAACAGCCTACTCATTGGGTGCTTAAGGATGATGTGAGATCAGCACACATCCTGTGGCCTGAGAAATACAAGAAAAGTTCCATAGCAACATGGTGTACACAGCCCTTTGTTGAGCAGTATTTTCTTATGCATCATTAAAATGCAAACTTTAACCTTCTCTTGTAAATATTATGAACAGTTTGTTGAGTGCCCATGGAAGAAGCTGGACACCTTCCTTTTCCCAGGCTCTCTGAAGAAAAAGACATGGTATCTTAGGGAACGTGTCTTCACCTGGCATTTATTGAGTCTCCATCTCTACCTGACTCCAATAGAATTTGCCTGTTGGCTGGCCCAAGGTCACACCCTCATGTCATTTGGGAGAGCAGCACCTCTTAAACTCTCTATCAATGGGGTTCTGCAAAGCTCATGTCCTGACTCTCATGGGAGTATGTGACCACAGCCTGGCTAGAATGATATAAGGACTCAGCTGAAATAATCACGAAAATATGTCAGCCTGGCTCTGTTGAGGCTCCTTGGCTCACCACAGAAGGGTTCCACCTGACAACAAAACCAACGGATGCATAGGAAGGCAGATGCAAGAGACAGCAAATGTTCCCATGGCCTGGCGGGAACACCTTGATCTAGCCATGCCTGTAGATTTACCATTATGTGAGCTAATAACTGCCCATTTCTGTTTAAATTAATTTGACTACCATTTTCTGTCTCTTGTAACTGACAGGATCCTGACCAAAATAGTAATGTAAGAATCCCTTCATACCAAATAGATTAGGAGACTGCTGTATTGTATTTTTTTTAAAAGAAGAGAAATAAACTCAGGGGGCCAGGCAAATAGATGAGCACATGTATGTCCCAATCCAGGGGCAGGACAATAGGCCTGGAAGCTTCTATGACTCTTGGGAGAGGCTGGTCTCACTGAAGTATCTAAACTTACTCTGTCACAACGCAGCGGCCTACTGAGTGCTGCTCCATGGCTCAAAAGAGCTAGTTCCTTTCACACGTTCTTCAAGGTGGGGCTTTTATGGTCCTGCCTATGCAGGCAGTGCTGGATTCAGATTTCAAAGGGTTCTTTATTACAGGACTTCTCAGAGAGCCCTTGAATCTTCCAGGCTGAACACAAGGTGCAGCATTTCCCACACTTGTGGTCCACTGAGCCTTATTTGCTCAGAGCAAGTTGAGGTGCAAGCCAGCAGAACTTTCATGCAGAAATCGGACCCCAGAACCCTGCTTCTCAAAGTGTGGTCTGAGGCCTAGAGCATCAGTGCAGGAGCTCCTAAGAAGCTCAGAACCTCAGCACTAGACAGAGATGCTGAATCAGAATCTGCATTTTGAAGTTCTAGCCATAGCCATGAGAGAAGAAAAAGGAATCAAAGGTATCCAAATTGGAAAGGAGAAAATCAAACTGTCATTATTTGCAGATGATATGATAGTGTACATACAAAACCCAAAAGGCTCCACCAAAAACTTACTTGACCTAATAAGTGAATTTAGCAAAATAGCTGGATATAAAGTCAATATCCAGAAATCAAAAGCATTTTTGTGTACCAATAATGAAACATCAGAAATAGAAGTGAGAAAACAAATCCCATTTACCATAGCAACAAGAAAAATAAAGTACCTAGGAATCAACTTAACCAAGGAGGTAAAAGACCTGTACTCAGAAAACTACTGAACACCGAAGAAAGAAATTAAGGAAGATGCAAATAAATGGAAGCATATATACCATGTTCATGGATGGGAAGAATTAACATCATTCAAATGTCCCTACTACCCAAAGCAAACTACATATTCAATGCAATCCCAATTAAAATACCAATGACAGACTTCACAGAAATAGAAAAATTACTTCAAAAATTTATATGGAGCCAAATACACCCACGAATAGCCACAGCAATCTTGAGAAAGAAGAACAAGGTAGGAGGAACCATAATACCAAACATAAAACTATACTACAAGGCTACTGTCATCAAAACAGTCTGGTACTGGCATAAGAATAGACATATAGATCAATGGAACAGAATAGAGAGCCCAGAAATAAACCTAGGACTCTATGGTCAATTAATAGTCAACAAAGGAGGAAGGAATGTAAAAACAGTAAAAACAGTCTTTAACAAATAGTGTTGGGAGAACTGGACAGCAACATGCAAAAAGATAAAGCAAGACCACCAACTTACACCATGTTCCAGAATAAATTCAAGATGGATAAAGGATTTAAACATAAGCAGTACCACTGTAAAGGTCCTGGAGAAAAATATAGGCAGTACAATTTTAGATATCCTATGCAGAAATATGTTTACTGATATTTCACCAAGGGCAAAGGAAATAAAAGAACAAATCAACAAATGGGACTATATCAAATTGAAAAGTTTCTGTTCAGCTAAAGAAAACATCAGCAAAATTCAAAGGGAACCAACTGTATGGGAAAACATAATTGTCAATGATACCTCAGACAAGGGTTTGATCTTCAAAATATATAAAGAACTAATGCGACTCAACACCAGGGAGACAGAAAGCCCAATTAAAAAATGGGCAAAAGACCTGAACAGACAACTCATTCAGAAAGACATACAAAGGTCCCAGAGGCATATGAAAGAATGCTCAACATCACTAGCTATCAGAGAGATGCAAATTAAAACCACAATAAGATACCACCTCCTCACACTTGTCAGAATGGCAACAAATCAACAAGCCACAAGTGTTGGCAAGGATGTGAGGCAAAGGGAACCCTGGTGCACTATTGGTAGGAATGCAGGCTGGTGCAACCGCTATGGAAAACAGTTATGGAGTTTCCTTAGAAAACTAAAAATGGATCTGCCTTTTGATCCAGCAATGCCACTACTGGGACTATACCCGAAGAATCTTGAAACACCAATTCATAAGAACCTATGTACCCCTATGTTCATAGCAGTGTTATTTACAATAGCCAAATGCTGGAAACAGCTTCAGTGCCCATCAGTGGATGATTGGATCAAAAAACTTTGGTACATTTACGCAATGGAATACTACACAGCAGAAAGAAAGAAGGAACTCCTAACCTTTGCAACACCATGGATGGAAGTGGAAAGTAATATGCTTAGTGAAATAAGCCAGTCAGTGAAAGACAAATACCATATGATCTCACCCATTACAGGACAATAATGAACAAAACAAACAATAAGCAAAACAGAACTAGATATATAAATACAGTGAATAGGCCTTCAGTGGGCAGGAGGAAGGGGGTGGGGGGGAGGGGGGAGGAAGAGGCAAAGAAGAGGAGCAGTTTATACAAGAACCTAGTATGGAAGAACCATGGACATGGACAACAAGTGGAATTGACTTTGTGAGGGAGTGGGTGGGTGGGGAAGGGGACAGAGGGGAGTAAAAAGGGGATGGATGTAATACAACAATAAAATTAAATTTAAAAAAATAATAAAAATATAAAGTCCATTCAGCAGGAAAAAAAATCTGTATTTTATAACAAGATTCCTGAGGATCTGCATCACACCTGCTTGGGCATGTTTTGCTACCTATGAAGGAAGAGCAGGAGCTATACAGAAAGGGAGTCCATGTGGTGGGCCAGGGCTGCTGGAAGATGCTGTGCATTTAGCCATGGAAGGCCTACTGAAAAGTGTGCACAGAAAGTACAGCTCCTGCTAGCACATCTCAGTGACCATCACCCACTGGACTTGGGAGGGAACTAGAGAGAACTAGAACAGACTCCTGCCATCAGGGGCTGGGCCTCAGCTGCCCAGCTATAAACCAGGAATGGGGACCCCTCTCCTGCAGGGTTGAAGCCCTTAACACATGGGCACTGATGCACAGAAGGGCTTTAAGGACTAAGAAATTAATTGATACAAAATCAGAACAGATGTACACAGCAACAAGAAAGAAAGAGAAGTCATCATGCTGCCCTGCTGTCTCTGGACTACGACTCATTGACAGCATTCAAGGCCATCCAGGGAGGCGCAGCCCCTCTTTCAGCTCGAGACTTCTTTCCAGCCCTGCTGGTGACTGCCCAGTATGTCTGACAGCTCACTGTGCCTGTACTGATAAGCCAAGGCACACCTGGTACCTCTTCTCTCAGCTAGGATCACCTGCCTGCATGGCTGCCAGCTGACAAAGCATTCTTTAAGTAGCCTCTGAGTGTGTGAGCCCCAGGGAGACACCAGGCCAGCTCCATCCAGAGAACCAGCACATTGTACAAACTTGCTAAAGATGCTGGGTGAACAAATGAATCACTGAATGAATGAATGATGCAGTGACAAAGTCTCTCTGAACTATACTCCACTGGGAATTAACTAGTTAGTACACTAGTTAGTACACTAACTACTTAGTAACTAGTTAGTACACTAGTTGGGGAGCTGGCCCACCAACAAATGGAATCGCATCACCTCTTCCCAGCCCACACACCCCACCAGGAAGTCCCCCGCACCTATTTCCTTTAATTTAGGTAATTCACCTCCAGAGTAACGAAACACACATGTGAGGCCCAGGACATCCTCAGAGGGCATACAGGGCTATACCACGTTAATCCTACTCCCCCAAGGACAGTGATGGCTGTTTGCAGTACACCCAGGTTCTCACCAAACCCAGCCAAAAGCAGTGATTTTCCAAGCAACAAGTGACATTTCCTGTGTCTCCATAAAAAGAAAACCAGCAGTTGCAGGGCTCTGGAGTAATTGCTGGTTCTGCAGCTGGCAGGACAAGCCTAAGGACAGGGGCTCAGAGGCAGCAGGGCTGTGAGAGTGGCCACTCCCTCACAGCAGGCATCCTCTGAGCAGCAATTAGAGCAGAACCCTTGGTGGGCGGCCTCAATGTCTGGCCAAGACAGCCGACCTGACCACTGCACACCCACTCTAAAATAGAACACCGCAGTGGCTCCTGCCCTGTGCCAGGCCCCTGGGTGGCTGGACAGAGCACAGTCAATGTCAGCTGCCTCCCTAAGCATTGATCCTGCTTCCTCCATGGCCCTTATGACAAGCCATAGTCCCTCTGGGTCCCCAGAAGTAGGCAGACTTCCCAGGGCTCCAGTCACAGTAGGTGGGCCAGGCAGTCCCAGGACAGGACACTTGTCCACCCACCCAGTCTCTCTCCTGCCCTTCAGGGACTGCCTATGAGCCTCAGAGCCTGCATTTTCAAATGCTACCCTGGGCTTAAAATAGAGAGAGAAAACCAACCTTTCAAATAACCATCTGAAGTTCAACAGGAAACCACAGCATAAAAATCAGCGGCTCCCAGTCAGCCAGGGTCAGAGGTATAACTGGACATTGCAGCACCTGCCTGTCCCCTGTGCCAGCACCACTCACATCCACAGAAACCAGGAGACTGACTACCAGCACACATGACCCCCACACACATCACACACACTAAAAGGCACAGGGTCACACACTCAGCTACACACGAATGAGCAGAAACCTAGATACACATGTGCACAAGACACACAATGGCACATTCCCACATTCCCACAAGTGCACAGGTACCCAGACACTGGTTAGTGCACAGCGACATTCCCAACACATGTGCACACACTCACAGAGTATTACACACACACCCACACCCACACCCACACACACACACACACACACACACTCTCTCACCTGGATGCCAGACTGAGACCTCTGCAAACCGGCAGAAAGGAGTCCCTTGGTCACACCGCTTTGGGGACCCTGGGCCTCCCGGGTATAAATCACCCCTCCCCCCAATCAGAACGACTTGCCATCCAGCCAAGGCCTTCAGTCCAACTAAGCTTTTCAGTCCAACCCCCTCATTCCTAAACAGAGAAGGTCCTCAGGGCAGGCCTTGCCCTTCCAGGCTAGCCCACCACAGGAAGCCCAGGCCAGGGCCATGGACAGAAAGACAAGGGGAAGCTCCCACTCACCAGCCCGTCGCAGTTGCTGAGCGCCACGGAGGAGGCTTCAGTCAAGCCGGCCACGACTCCAGTGTAGAGGCAGGTCCCAAGCAGGGGCTCCACCCGGGTGGTGCCCGACTCACCCTGCCACTCTACCGTTGCCCCCGGCGCCACGAGGCGGGCGTTGGGCTGCAGCCGCAGGTGCAGGTCTCGACCGAAGACCGTGACGTTGTAGAAGATTCGGCCGTCAGGGTCCTCGCTGCCTCCAGGGAAGCCGGGGGTCTGGACAGGGATAGTCCTGCGGGCCCGAACCCTGGCCTGGGCAGTCGTCCCCGAAACCACATGAGACACTAAGTGGCCCTGGGCGTCAGTGCGCACCGGCACCGCCAGGATGCGCTCGGCTCCTTGCCCTAGGGGCCCGCCTGCAACAGAAAGGGGCATCAGAGCCACGGAGACCTGGAAGCTCTCAGACCCCTCGAGGAGCCCCGCAACCCCTAGCCCCGCCCCCACTGCGAAAGGCGGGGCATTCCTCCAGGCAACCCCCAGAAACTAGCCTGCACCCCCACCCCGGCATTCTGCCCACGGGGAAGAGGTGTTAACAAGGCCACTTCTCAGGAACCCCACCTCCCCAGACTGCCCGGCTCTGGGACCCTGTAAGCCCAGAGCTCTGCTCCTTGCCCCTTTTTCGGTTGGGGCTCCGCAAGCGTCTCACAGTTCCCCAGGGGATGCCGTGTCAGAGTGCCCTCCAACCCCTCATGAACCTACCGTCCTTGGTAGGACTTGGGGCTGCTCTGAAGCTACAGCCAGTTGACCCCTTACCCGTGCGCCTCTACCCTTCCAGTGGTCCTTGGGGCGGTGAGAACTGGTCTCCCCTGGACACGGGCGGCCTGTCCACCGCGTCCAGCTCCCGCTGAGCCCGCTGTAGGTTCCCTGTCCCCGGAGGAGTGGAGCAGGGATCCTCAGATCTTCGGGAATCCCCTTTAAGGCTCCCAAACCAATCCTCAGGGCCCCAGGCGGCGCGCTGGGCACTCGGCTCCTCGCGAGCATCCCCGGACGCCAGCCGGGACGCTAGCCCAGGCGCCGATTGGCCCTGGCTCCCCCGGACCCGCTGGGGCTGGCTCTATGAGCTTCACCATGGGGCTTTCCCGACCCTCCACCTCCACGCTCGGAGTCTGGAGAACCGCGAGGGCTGCGAAACTACCCCTGGCCCGAGACTCCTAAGGGCGCCAAGGGGGCGCCCCCTGAGCGACCAACCTGGCCCGAAGTTGGCCAACTTGGCCCGGGGCGGGGCGCTCGGAGTTTGCCCAAGTCCAGCTGCACTCTGCCTGGGGAGGGGGCGGCAAGGCGCGCCAGGTGGGGCCCGCCAATGGGGGTTGCGGGGGTGGGGGTGTGCCGCACCTACCTGAAGGGGCGGCGGCAGTGGCGGTGGCGGTGGCGGTGGCGGCGGCAGCTAGCTGGGTGTCCACAGGCGGCGGCAGCAGCAGGAGCGGCGACAACAGCAGCCCCAGCGCGAGCCAGAGCAGGCGGTGGTCGGCGCCCGCCGGCGGATCCATGGCAGCCTGACCGCAACCCGGGCCCCGCACTCGCAGCCGGCGCGAAAGTTCCCCGCGAGCTGCCCAGCCCACATCTGGGGGCAGCTGGAGCTGCCTGCAGCTGCAGCACCGCAGGGCGCGGGGCGGAGGAGAAGAGGCGCGGAGGGGAGGGCGGGGAGCGCGGAGGAGAGGCGGGGAGAGGGAGGGAAGGAGCCAGCGAGGGAGGCGGTCGGGAGGGAGAAGGCGAGCTCAAGGAGGGCGGGGACGGCAGGCGCCTCAGCCTGCGGTGACCCCGCGCTTCTCGGCTCGGCAGCCGCCCTCCCTTCTTCCCCCACCCTTTCTCAGCGAAGCAGAGACACCCCGAGGCGGTGGCGGAGAAGCGCCCCGGGTTGTTCCTTGGGAGTCCTGCCGCTGGCCACTCTGGGCTTGCCCCGTGCCCTCGTGGCACAGAACCTGGGAGGAGCGCAGCCGCTGGGTCATCCAGAAAGCCCTCTCCGAGCCTCTGACTCCCACCGGTTAGCCTTGGGGCACAGGGCCTAGCCTGGCTCTATCTCTGCGCCCTAGGGCCGCACAGGGCTGGGGGGAGGAGGGGGGTGGATAAGCCTGGGACAGAGATCCCAGAGGTTAGGACAGGCTTTTCTAGGAGGGTGCACTTGCTGTAGGTGCTACCCCAGAGATCAACTTCTACCCTCACAGACAGAGGCAAGACTCCCTCAGCCTCCAATCTCTCTCTGCCTGAAGTCCCCTCCATCCCCCCACTGCAGCCTGCCAACATAGAGCACAGCCTAGTGCTCCAGGGCCTGGCCCTCAGCCCTACAGCACAGGCGAGTTGCAGCCCTCACCTGTCCTGAATCCCACTGGACCTCTAGTCCCGCTGGACTTTGGTCTCCCCCAGGCCCTGTCTGCAATAGCCTTTCTACTTTTTACCCACCTTTTCCAATTCAGAATGCCAGGCATACCTCTCCACCCTGGAACAAGTTTGCTGTCAAAGCCCATCCCAGCTGGAATCCCTCTCTAGCAAGGCCTTGAGCCTGGAGTCATGGTCTTACCAGGCCTACTGCCCCCAACATAGTGAGTGACTTTTCTACCCAGGTCCTGTCTGGGAGCCCCCTCCCAGGTATATATCTATTGCAACATCTTTGCTATGTGATCCCAGACTTCTGCCCCAGGGAGTGGACATCTGTCCCTTTTGATCTCATTCACACTGTCCCAGACCTAAATGCCCAGGTCTCTGGGGCTGGCTTTGGTCAGGCAGGGCCCAATAACTCAGGCCTTCCTTGCCAGCCAAGAGAACAGGGTCTTACCAGGGAACACATGACTTACACAACCCACTCTAGCCATGGTTTCATCTCCTTGGACCTGTTATTTTGAGGACCTGTGCTTGAGGGCACTGTAGCTTGATGACCATCTTCACCTGCAAGCTTCCCTCCATGTCACCTGAGGGTGCTGAGGCAGGATCCAGTCTCCAGGCATGGTAAACATTTTGTTGTGCACATTAAAAATGGTGAAATTTCACCTAAGACCTTAGATTTCTGACTTTTCTTGAGAAATTGGAACATGTGGCCACACTGGCCCCCATTTTTGCTATTTACCCTTAAATGGGGCACATGCCCTGCAGCTTGCTATAGGGCTTCAGCAGGCTTCTACTTTTGTGACCTCTGATAAGAGAGCTGTTTCCAGAGAAAGGTGAAT
This sequence comes from Noctilio leporinus, assembly GCA_004026585.1. NCBI lineage: Eukaryota > Metazoa > Chordata > Mammalia > Chiroptera > Noctilionidae > Noctilio > Noctilio leporinus. The sequence goes on along the minus strand of PVIW01005774.1, from coordinate 50,314 downwards.
GGTGATCAGTGTATGGGAAGAGAGATGACTCCAGAGATAGCCATCCTAGAGGACTTCCCATATGAAGCAGCATGGATTGAATCCTGAAGACTGGGGGAGTCAGGCAGCCCAAAGTTGAATCCTGCAAAGTCTTAGAACCCAGGGCATCCTTCCACTCATTCCTCTTCTGGTTCTCATGCTTTCATCCCCCCTCAGAAAATGAAAGACACCCAACTCACACACAGCCTCATGGACTTCAACAGTCATGTTCTGTAGACTCACTCACTCCCCTGCCAGGCTTATGGCCTTAGTCCCCTTCCTACCACCATCATTATTTCCTTATGCAGTACTTCAACTACTAAAGTTTTCAAAGGATATTTTGAGTCATCACTATAAATGAGAAGCCAACATCTCTCCATAAATCAAATGTACCTGCCCAAAATAAATGAAAACATTTTTAAAAATCAAATTCTAGATAGTACTCCCTGCCTAAGGCCCTGAGGCAAGTGATGAGACCTTCAATGTGGTGCCATGAGGGGCAAAAGGAAGAGCGAGAAGGAGTGACACTTACTTTAATGAGACATGATTTGTTCTGATGAGTCCACATACTAAACTCTCTACATGCTTTGAAATACCAGTTCTAGGACACTTTTTTGGAAAGGCTTTGTCTCCCTAATACACCTGCATCACCCCTGGCACCTGTTCCTGCCCACACACCCTGAGGCTTCACCCAGATAGAGACTGCCCCATGAGTGGAAAGCATACCAGAGAGCTTGACCAGCCCATCTGTTAGTCCCCACCATGACACTCTGCGAGGCAGAGTGGATGAATTGGGCATATATGTATGTAGCAAAGTTTACAGTTGGATCTTCCTCATGAGGGGTCCTTATGGGCTTCTCCTAGCTTTGTGTACACCTGTGTGGCTCAGTGGGTTCAGTGTCCTTCTGCAAACTGAAAGGCCACCAGTTTGATTCTCAGTCAGGGCACATGCCTTGGTTGCAGGCCAGGTCCCCAGTTAGGGAGTGTATTAGAGGCAACCAATCTGATTGATGTTTGTCTTGTATATCAATGGTTCTCTTCCTCTTTTTCTCCCTCTAGTTCTGTCTCTTTAAAAATAAATAAATAATTTTTAAGAAAATTTTTATTTCATTATTTTTAGGAAGAGGGGAAGGGAGAGAGGCAGAGAGGGAGAGAGACATCAATGTATGGTTGCGTTTCATCTGCCTCCAACCACAGATCTGACTGGAGACCTGGCTTGCAACCTGGTTATGTGCCCTGGCTGGGGAATTGAACCTGCGACCTTTGGGTTCGAAGGCCAGCACCTTACACACTGTGCTACCGGCCAGGGCAATAAATAAAATCTTTAAAAAAAAATCATCTCACTTTTTCATAACTTCATGGCTCAGATCTCTCTCCTCTTCCTCTTCTAGGTGCTACACCACCCACTGGTGCTTGCCTCTCCCTCTGGTCCCCTTCTTCCCATCCACATGAAATGTGGGCACAGAAGTCCCCAGTGGTTCCTTGCTCATCTATTTATTCATCCTAGACCCCAAAGACACAGACCAAAGACTACAGGCCAACTCATCTCCAACACTTGTTCTATGAGTGTCATGTGTGTCTGCTTTGAGTTGAATTTTAATGTCTTTAAGTCTGGTTCACACTCTCCTCCTGACACAGTCCCCACCACTCCCTAATGTCCTCCCTTGACTATTGCTCAGGATTGTTACCAGGCAGGTCCCTGAGGGCCTAGAGTTGCAGCCCTAATCTAGAACAGCTGCATGTCAGGGTGGGGTACTGAGGGCAATTCAGGATGAGCTTTGGTCCTCCACCCCCTTAAAAGCTTCTCAAGAATGTGAGATGCAGAAAGAATGGGTACATTTCGTGGTCCTCTTGGGTGTCACAAATCACCATGCATGCCTAAGAGCGGTGACACTAAATAAAAACAATGTCTTCTTCTGGGCCCTCCCAGCTCTTGTCAGGAACAAGGCCTTATTTTAAAAAGAGGGGCGGAGCTCTCTGTTACACCTCTGGCTTCCAGGCCACAAGTGCCAGCACAGACTTCCTTAGAGCTATTTCTGACCCTGGTAGCCACACAGAACCAGAAGTTCACCCTTTGACTAGGTCACACTCTTTGGCAGGCCCTGCTCTCACTGCAGGCTACAAGCAGACGGAGGCAGTGAGTTCACTGTACTCCCTCCAGACAGGCAAGCTCCAAGCAGCTGGGAGCTGGACCTAGACTCTTTCAGCCCCCTGGGGACCTGGATACAGAGCTGTAAGGTCTTAGTGACCTTGTCAAGGCACCTCTGAAGATAGCAGCTCTGTCCTCCCCCACTGTTGGCAGATAGCAGGAGCAGCAAGCAGCCTCATCAGATGCACTGACAGTCCTGGCCAGGAGTGGCCTTGGTAAGCAATATATCAGGGGAACGCTGATCGAACAGAACGTGGCCACCGGACAGCTTTTGGGGAGTGGCTCTTGCTATTTCTTGAGCATCCATACACATACACATGCACATGCACACGCACGCGCATAAACACACACACATACACACACACACACACACAAACCCTGACAAGGTGCTGTGTCAGGTAAAACAGGAAAAAAGTAGGTGGTTTCCAGGCAGCAGTGTTTTCATTGCCTTGCTTCACAGAGTTGCCCTACTGCCACGGGAATCAGTTCTGCCTGGAGTGAAAGACAAAAAGTTTAGAGGTTGGGAATCCAGGCGCAGTCATTGCTCCTACAGGGAAGCACAGGCTATAGGTTCTACTCAACATAGGCAGTGAGGACTTGGAGAAGGATGAAAACCCAGTGCCCGTTTGTTTGTAAGCAATGGTCCTCTTGCATCTTCGTACAACCTGGCAAAGAGGCAAAGGCCCCCGGGGTTTCAAAGGGACATCAGGGTGTGGCAGGAGGGCATATCTTGGACCCACCTGTACCCAGTCTAGACCTCTGAGTCAACCTGCGCCAGACCTCTTACAACAGTGAGGAGGGCCATTTGGTCTACCTCTCCCATCTGAGGAAGGACTAGGGGGCCTCTTAAAATAGCGCTAGTTGCAAGGCACGTAGCCGGCATAAACCACAAGAAAATGCATGATGTCCCATACTAGGTCTGCAGGTATGACAGCTCCAGAGCTCGATCTGCCACCTAGGTCTGTGCCCCTGATCAGGTAGTGTGGTTAAACCACATACATGTAGGCTTTGGGGCCCCTCCCAGAAGGGCTGGCTGACTCCTCTGGTGTATGGGCCAAGGCTGGGTCACATGACCATTGCTGAACCAGCTACCTTCAGGGGGCAGAGGCTGTTACTAAAACAAACTGCATTAACTATTTTGGTCATAATGCATGCTGGGGTTCATCCCCAGAGCCCCCCAGTTTCTCACTAGCCTTCATTTCCACATGAGAAGATGGCACAGTCCCAGGTTACCCCTGCGTGGTTCCTCTAGTGATCTCACGTTTGCCTCCCATTCCCAGACAACATCATCCATATTTCTTTACATATAAATGCTGCACACAGATTGTGAAGGGCACAATCCTATTGCAGTATGGGGTTTTGTGTTCAAATCCTATGTAAACATGAGTGGATATTTCCTTACTTAAAATCCAGGGAGCATCAACAACTGGTCCTGGCCAATGTCTTGCTATACCCCAGGATCCCTGGCCCCAGGTATTTATTCTCTGTAGGTCACACCCCCCTTGCTGTGAAGTTCCTTCCATCTAATCCTGCTGTCAGCCCCTGGCAGTAGGCAGCAATTCAAGGCCAACAGGAATCCCCAATTTGGGGTGTGGTGAAGAAAGAAACTTTATTCAGTGTGAAACAACCCAATTGTGTACAGCACAGCTGTGAGAACAGCAGGTGGTAAGACAGCCCTGGGGCCAACCCCTCTCCAGCCACTCTGCTCTGCTGGCCTGTGCTGGTCTGCTTGGCCTCCACCTCAGCTCTGCTCAGGTGAGGCATCTCCATTTCAGCTCAGTCAGGGAAGTGTAGTATTAGGTAGAAAGGGAAAGTGCACTCTCAGAAGCAGAGTAGACTTGGTTTATATATTAGGTAGGGGACCCCCCAAAAAAACAGAATTATCTTCTGGAGAGCAGGTCCCTTGTAGTACAGGCTTCCCCCACCAGGTAAGGGTTCTAAGAATCTATCTGTTATCAGTACACCAGCTGGCGTTGGTGTGAGAGGCTGTGTTTGGCTTCAGTGATTTTTTTTTTTAACTCTTTCAATGCGTTTGCCCATTTTATGATGGGTGATTAATGAGCACACCTGCCCACACCACACTAAGTGTTCAGGAGTTTTTGACCAAAAACAGCATGATCCCTATGCCCCATTCTCTTTATTTACTCAATCTTATCCTGAGCAACTTTTTTTCTTGTTTCTCCAGATGAAAAAAAGTCCTCAAAGAGAAACATTTTGCCTATATGGAAGAGGTGAAACAAAAAATGTCAGAAACACTAAAAGACATCAAAATTGGCAAGTTCAAAAACTCTTCTGAGCAGTAGAAAATTGCCTCAATAGGTGTATTGCATCAAATGGAGAGTACTTAGAAGGTGACCAAAGTTGAAACATGTATTAATGTGGCCTTGGCTAGTGTGACTCAGTGGATTGGTGCTGGCCTGCAAACCCAAAGGTCACTTGTTTGATTCCCCAGTCAGGGCATATAACCAGGTTGCATTCCAGGTCTCTAGCCAGGTCCTTAGCTGGAGGCAAGTGAAAGGCAACCATACATTGATGATTCTCTCCCTTTCTTCCTCCCTCCCTGTCCTCTCTCTGAAAATAATGAATAAAATCTTTAACAAACAAACAAAAAACCATGTAATAATAAACACACAATTTTTATAAATAAATTTTGTGGGATTTTTCTTTGCAAGTGGGGAGACAGAATCCCTGTTCCTTGTCCCTGATTGGTCTGTCCTCATGCCAATGAGGATTCCAAATCCTCAAAGTTTGGTGCAAAAAGCAATATCCTAATTGGCCAGAGTAAAGCCATTCTGACTGGTCAGAACTGTGCAGCTTTGATTAGATGGTGAAAGCTTCGGTCCTATTGGTTGAAATAGGATTCCAGGAACTCCTTTATAAAAGCTGGTTCAGATGGCAGCAACGCAGCCAGGCAGTTCAGTGCAGGCTTCTTTCTGAAGTGCTGTTGGTATGAGAGGCTCAACCCTGCCATATTCACAGCACCTAGAGTATGGGTATTAAAATGGCCAAAGCTTCTGGCCAGGCCTGGCAATGTTACTAACCATGGGATCCTAACAATGAGACAAAATGGGAAGAAACTCTGGATACAGGGCTGAAGGTCTTCAGCCATCACTGCAGCCTCTGGGGACTCCCTGGAGACCCCACTACTCCTTTGAGGAGTACCAGGAGTCCTCTTCCCTGTGCCAGGCCCCATCACCAGCAGGAACGTTGTTGCCTGCTGGCTCCCTCCCATCACATCCAGAGGCCCCTACTCCTGTGCGGCTATCTGACACCAAGGTCCCAGGACATGTAAAGTGGGATTCATGGAGAAATGGTCACCTCTGCTCCCTGCAAAATAGTGCCCCCTTCTTTTCATCATTCCAGCAGAGGGAAGAAGAAAAAAAGATGTATCTGTGTCTTTTGTGCAACATTTTAAAGGTTTAGTCATGGGGCGAAATACAGTGTCCCTGTGCCCAGTGGCTTTGCCGGCTCTCTGCAGATCCAGTTCCAGAGACTTTTCTCTCCATACTGTACCCCAGGCCTCTGGCCACTCCTCAGTGCCATTGAATTAGTGCCATTCTGTCCACATATGTGCCCCCCAGCTATGTCCCCAGACCTATCCTTCCTGGGCAACCTCATCTCTCTCCTGTGGGTTCAAGAGCCTGTGCTCCCATGATCCCAACTGGATCCACTCCTCCTATAAGTATAGTAATGCCAAGGTGTCCTCTAAGTTATCTCAGAGTCCCAGCTACCCTTGCCCCAATCTCCACTGCACCACAGCCCCAGTCCAGTCCTCCTACTGTCTCACCTGGGTTTTCCTCTCCTGCCAGGGACCCTGGTGCTCCTCTCTTCCCTCACCCCCACATCCAAGTGGTCACCAGCTTCATTTACCCTCTCATTAGCTCTAGAATCAGCCTCCTTCCCTGCCCACTGACTCACTGACTAGAGCGATGAGGTGTCTTTAGCACCCCCACACGGTGACTTGCACACAATGTCCAACTTGTCCATGTCCCAGGTCCTCATCTGTTAGGCAGCAATCACACACCTGACTCCTTTTCCCACTCTGCCTGGCTGACCTGCAGGCTCTGCTGTGTCTTCACCTACCCTGTCCATGAAGGCTATGGACAAGAGCAGCTGGCTTCCCTGAGGGTAAGGGTAGGATCCACTGGCCTGATTGCCAGGCAGTGGTGACACTACCTCAGCAAGCTTTCTATTCTCAGTGCACCCCAAAGCCCAGGACCCCAGTCTCATGATTGAGCTCAGAAACCTTGCCCAATGCCTTCAAGCTTCCTGGGACCCTATGTCAGGGCTGTGCAGCAGCTTTCCAAAGGATGTCTCCCCTTTGGATCTGTGCTATGGTGTCTGCCTTCCCCCTGATCCACTCTGCAGACCCTCTGGTGTGGGCCTCTTCCTTAGCACAGGCCAGACCCCTGTCCCACGTGGTATCCTGGACAGAGTGCAGATGGAGGTTGGCCATAACATTGTCTTCAATTTTTGAATGAATTGCATGATCAGCTACCCTGTTATCCCTGAGGTCAACAGAGATCCTCAGATCTTTTCTATAGCAGCAAAGGAGAGCCTCCCCCAGTCCTGGATGCTGGAAAGGTAGGTTTTGCATGTGATTACAGGTCTCACTAGTTTCCTTTTACTGGTTCTAATCTGTCAGACAATGAAGCGGACAGCTGAGGGAGATCAGGGTTAAGGGGTCCCCCAACCCTGTTCTAAAGGGTAGCCTGGTCTCAGGGAGGAAGCCAACACTGCTGAGCACATGGCTTCCACAGAAGGCCAACTCCACCCAGTAAGCTTTCATTCTTCAGGAATAAACCCTGCAGCTGCACTGGTAAGGAGCACTGCAATCGTGCATTGCAGAATGTGCACCTGCCAAACTTCCCCACTGTTTACTGAGTCTCTGCTGTGTTCAGGGTGGTACCATCCCTCACCTGGTGAGGTTCAGGAGCTGTCTATAGAAATATGGCATGTGTGAACACAAAGTGAGCATATGTATGAAATGACAAGTGAAAAACTAGGAAAGGAGGCAGGGGACCAAGACTAAGTGAAAAGCAGATGAAACAAGTACAAACATATTGAATGCCACCTCCTAGAAGCCTGGGAGACAAAATGAATTTGGACTCAATTTAAAGTTTGTCCAGGAAAATTAACTTCAAATTGTTTGTATTTGATTGGCCTGTTCTCTAGTAGTTTTATTTTATTTTATTTAAAGAACAATTAAAATGAATTAAAATTTAAAACAATTAAAATTAAAATTTAAAAGAACAATTCTTAAAATATATCATAAAAAAAGAAACTCTGTAGGCATTTATATATATATAAATATATATATATATATATTTAAAGATTTTATTTATTATTTTTAGAGAGGAGAAGGGAAGGGAGCGAGGCAAAGCGGGAGAGAGACATCAATGTGTGGTTGCCTTTCACCTGCCTCCAGCTATAGAGCTGGCTGGAGACCTGTCTTGCCAAATATTTTTTAGCAGCATAACCCAAGATACCCCTGTAAAGGGCAGAAAAGCACTGAAATGACAAACCTGACACATTGCTTTATTTTCTGTTCAGACCATCTGCACTTCCTTTCAACTAGAACCCTGCATGGCCTCAGAGCCTCTAGGGTCCACTGTCATGCAAAACTCTTCTCTTGGAACCAGGATTTTCCCAGGACAGTGCCTGTGACTAGAATCAACTGAGCAGAAGGACCCATTAGGGCCAGCCACTCCCTACCCCAAGCCATAGCAGGGGGCTTGCAGGCAGAATCCTGTCCATAGGCCTGTTGTGTTGGGACTGCACAGTAATTTTCTTTTAAAAAAATGAATAATATACATACATATAGTTGGTTAGAGCATCATCCCGATATGCTAAGTTTGTGGGTTCAATCCTTAGTCTGGGTAATACAAAAATCAACCGATGAATATATCAATAGGTGGGAAAAAATCAATTTCTCTCTCTCTCTCTCTCTCTCTCTCTCTCTCTCTCTCTCTCTTTCTCCTCTCTCTCTCTTATCCCCTTCCTCCATCTTTAGAATTAGTATATTAAAAAAGTAAAATAAAAATTAGGAGAGCTTGGAATAGAAGTCTAGAATTTGGACTCCTTTAGATAAAATAAAATCCTTTGCAACACTGGGCTCTCATCTGGGTGATAGCTGAAGCAGTGCTCACAAAAGGCTATCCCGTGATATCTGCCCTTCTCTCTTGTATCAATTGACTTTCACCTCATGAATCACCCTATAACTTATCAGATTAAGACCAGAGCTACTCCAGACTCAGCTCTGCAGGTTGGCTGAAGCAGCCCTCGAGACAGAACAGGTGGGGGCTGCTCTGCTTCACATTGGCTTACATTTCCTGGCCACCAGACACCCCCCTTCCCCCAGTGCAGGGACAGTAGCTCTAAGAGGAAGCATCTCATGGAGGAAGTCAAAGGCTCCTAGAAGGTGAATGTGAATGAACAATGCCTCTGAGACCTGGACTCCAAACTGGCACATTATCCCTATTAGCCACCTTCCCTTGGTCAGGAGAGACACACAGCCCAGCCCACCTACAGGGGCAGACATGCTCTCCTTTGTGGACAGTGAAGCTGCCATCACATGACAAAAGGTGTGGATACAAGGACACGCACTGGATTGAATAGTGTTCCCTCAAATCCAGGTCACCCAGAACCTCAGAAAGGGATCTTATTTGAAACTGGGGCCTTTGCAGGTGTGATTAGTTAAGATAAGGTCATATGGGATGAAAGTGGCCTCTAATCCAGTGTGACGGTGCCTTTATGAGCGGTGGAGCAGAGACATACAGGGAGAGCCACATGCGATGACAGAAGCAGAGATTAGAGGGAAGTGTCTACAGGTCAAGAGCACCAAGGAGACAGTCGTCCTCAGGGAGGGAACTAATCTTGCCAATACCTTGGTTTTGTATCTGTGCCCTCCAGAACCATAAACAATCTATTCCTGTTATTTTAAGCTAGTCCAGTTCATGACAGTTTGCTGCAGACTGCCCCCAGGAAATTATCGCAGAATGGGTAAGGTTCTTGACACAATGGTACAATCTACCACACACCACCTCTCTTGGGCACAATGACATAAGACTCTCCCACTTGCAAATACACTCACCCACCTCTGAGCATCTAATCAGGATATCAAGCTATGAGCCCAGAATCTCATTTTCTACATCAAATCTGGATGCAGCTTCTCTTGTCCCAGAGACCTATGGAACAAAGGAGAAGCTATCTGGCCACCAGCCCCCAATCCCATCCCACTCATCCCCAATCTGTAGAGCAGGGACAGGGTCACCTAAGAAACACCCCCTTTTGAACAGGAAAACAGGAGAATAGGCAGCTCTAAACAGCCACTGGTCCACATCAGTCCTTACCTCCTGCTGGAGTAACATTGCCGAGAGCTGCCACCTAAAGTAGGAATGCTCTGTGATGAGGCTCATGTCCATTCCTGAGGGCTGGATACTTGGTCCTTCATTGCTGGTGGCTTTTGGCTCTACTCTCTAGGAGACCCTCCCTGCTCTGCCATTCTCCTTGGCCACTTTAGACAAGGACACTGAAGATTGTGCCCTTGATAGGCCTAAAGGCATATGAAAGAATGCTCAACATCACTAGTGATCAGAGAGATGAAGATTAAAACCACAATGAGATACCACTTCACACCTGTCAGAATAGCAATCATCAACAAATCAACAAAACAACAAGTGTTGGTGAAGATGTGGGGAAAAGGGAACCCTGGTGTACTTTGGTGGGAATGCAGGCTGGCGCAGCCACTATGTAAAACAGTATGGAGTTTCCTTAAAAAGCTGAAAATGGAACTGCCTTTTGAACCAGTGATTCCACTGCTAGGATTATACCTGAAGAGCCCTGAAACACCAGTTCAGGGAAACTATGTACCCCTATGTTCATCATAGCAGCACTATTTACAATGGCCAAGTGCTGGAAACAGCCTAAGTGTCCATCAGTGGATGAATGGATAAAAAAAAACTTTGGTACATTTACATAATGGAGTACTACATAGCAGAAAGAAAGAAGAAGCTCTTACCTTTTGAGACAACATGGGTGGAAATGGAGAGTATTATGCTTAGTGAAATAAGCCAGTCAGTAAGAGACAAATACCATATGATCTCACCCATTGCAGGACACTAATGAACAAAAAAAACAAATAAGCAAAACAGAACAGAGACATGAATACAAGGAACAGACCTTCAGTGTGCAGAAGGGAGGGGGAGGAGGGGAGAAGAAGGCAAAGAAGAGGAACAGTTTAGCCATGGAACTAGCATGGATGGCCCATGGATGTGGACAACAAGTGGGATCAACTGTGGAGGGGTGTGGGGAGGATGAGGAAGGGGAGAGTGGCAGGGGGGAATAGGGTGAATGTAATACAACAACAATAAAATTAAATTAAAAATAAAACCATAAACAAACAAACAAATAAAAAGATTGTGCCCTTTGTAGCATCTGAAGATTTTCTCAGCCTGCATTTGGATCATGAAAAGTTAGTAGTGACTCAGAGACTTTTTTATATTTTGAATACTTTCAGTCTCATTTAGTCAAGTTTGGGAGCTTTTGCCAATACAACTCACTCAAAAATTGTGGGTTTCTTATGTATTGAATTGCATGTTCCAAAAGCCAAAACATGTCTTTCACTGCTCTTAATTACAGGTACTGTGAGCAGCTCAGGACACTGCAAGACCATTGATCTTTCTGGTAACTATTAGGCACCATTTAATCCTTCCAGAGGCCTTCACAGGGTGCAAGAGCTATGCCTTTGATTTGCTTTATGCCTGCCCCAACCTATATCTTAACAGTCATGCCCTTTACTTTACTTTTATCCTGGGCTATATCTTAGTTTAAGAAACTTTTATTGAATGGAAAAGCTGGGGATTAGAAATAGTTTATTTTTAAACCCAGCTAGCCCCAGATTGTCCAGACTCACTTCCTTTCATCTCAATTCTTTCTGATATCTGCACATCATTCCCAAGCCATCTCCTCATTGTAATTCCACATGAAATGCAGATATCAGGAGCCCCTTGAGTCTGCAACATTCTACCTGGAACTCCTAGCTAGAAGAAGCAAGTATATCTTCACTGAAACGCTCCCACTTGTTCTTGTAGAGGGAGGGAATGAAGCAGAGAATGCACAGGGAAGGGCAGGGGGCTGTCAGGTCTCCAGCAACTCTCTGGCTCCATTTCCCATCTATAGGATGCAAAATGTTCTTTCCACCCAGGGTTTCATGAATTATCCCCATTCCATCCTCAACACAAAGTCCTTAGTTAATGCCCGAGAGTTCAGATGGGTTTCCCTTCTGTGTGAATATCCTGTGGCTGCTGTAACAAACCTTCACCAAATGGGGGGCTTACATCAACAAAATATATTCTCTCCCAGTTCTGGAGGCCCAAATCAAGGTGCTGACAGGACCATGCTCCCTTTGGAATCTCCAGGGGAGAATCTATTTCTTTCTTCTCCCAGCTTCTGAAAGCTGCCAGCATTCCTTGGCTTGTGGTTGTATCACTCTATTTCTGCGGTCTCACTGTCCCTTTTGCGTCTGTGTGTGTTTGTGCAAATACTCCCCTCTGTCTCCCTCCCTCTGTTAACGATTTAAGGCTCACCCACATAAAGCAGGAAAATTTTCTCATTTAAAAATCATCGATTTAATCATACCTGCAAAAACCCTTTTTCCAAATTAGGTTGCATGTACATGTTTGTAACCAACCATCCCTAGCAAAGACATGGGAGTTGGCCAAGACCACACCCAGAACAGGTCAGATGCAAACCAGTAAGATTGGGGTCTTGCCTACCAAGAGAGATGGCATCCAGGAAGCAATGGCAACATAAGCATGGGTGATAGGTGTGAGCATGCACTGCATATTCAAGCAACGATGCTGGGTGTTAGCTCTATTGCCTCCTCTGGGATCAGGAGGGGTCCTCCAAGTGGGCACATTTCCTCTCTGTTCTCTGAACCCAAGCACTGCTTCTCCCTAAATGAAAATGCCTTCTCTCTGTGCAGTTGACCCTGAAAAGGGAATGCCTGTTTTGATTAAATCAGCCCTTTCAAATGAAACATTTTATCAAGAGCTAACAGGATCCCCCTAAAATTAAACTAAGAAGAAAGGCATTCTAAAGGCTAGATGCTGGTTTCAATTTTTTTCAATTAGTTAAATTAAAGTTGGGCCATGGAGACTCAATGCTTGGGCTACCTTTCTCTTTTTCTGACATGCCCCCCATCCCTACCCCAGGCATCTGTCTCCTACAAAACTCTTGGAGACTGGATGTAATTGTTGTCTGCAGGCTCATTTCAGCTCTGGGGCTGGAAGTCAGCAAGACACCTGGAGTACTGGAACTGTTCTCTAGGTAAGTGTGGTGCCCAGTCCATGTCAGATCCTGTCCCAGGATGGGAGAAGTCCTGCCCATAAAGGCTCAAAGGTTGACGTGAAAGGTTGATAATGATTACATGGCAGATAACAGAAACTAATGAGCTAAATTAGGCAAAAGTAAATGTATTGTTTCACAAAATTAAACACTGGCCTTGAACATAGAAACCATGTCCCCAGAACCACTTCTTTTCCCCCAACTTTCTTCCTCCTCTTTGTTTGGGTTGCTCCCTTCTCAAACAAGGAGTCTCCTCATGGTGTCAAGAGGGCTGCTGCAGCTTCAACTTCACATTCTTACAACCTGAAGGCCCTGGGAAAAACAGACTGCTGTCCGAGAGCTCAGATTGAGTCCTAAGTACCTGATGGGCCGAAGCAAGGATAAATGCCCATCCCAGGCCCATTCCATGCTCAAGTGTTGTAATTCACTGAGGGGCCAGGCCTGGGTCATGTGGTCCACCTTCAAAGCCTGAGCTGGGTCCGCTCCACCTCAACTGTGATCCACAGAGGAGGAGTATAAGTAGCCAGAAAACAGTAAGTGTTGCATGTACCACCCTAACCATTCTGACTCAGAATGTTCCTGTTAAGTCACAAAACAAGTCAATTCTTACCACCTAGATTGTCCAGGTTAATGGATGTATTAACCAGCTGGGCTAACCAGTGAGGGATGCCAATGGCAGACCTGTAAACCTGTGATGCCTTTAACAGACAATAGTAACAGAAGCACATCCTCTCCCTCCTCATCCTCCTCTTCTCCTCCCCCTCCCCTACCTCCTGCTCCTCCTTCTGTATCTTCTCCTGCTTCCCCTGCTTCTCCTGCTCCTGTTCCTCCTCCTTCCCCCTTCCTCCTCTCTCAGCCCAGCTCCACAGCCACGCCTCTTGGAGCCCACCATTCTCTCCCTCAGTGCAGAGGCTCTTGGCTCACTGGCTGGGATGCTATTCACTCTTGCTGCAAGCCTGCTACTTGGTGGGGCCATTTACTTCTGAGCATTTGGTCCACGAACTCCCCAGCGCCTGCTGTGTGACTCTGGGTGGCATGCTGGGGCATGGACATAACAGCAACAGTTAACACTTGATTATTTTACCAGGGCCACCATAGCAAAGCACCAAAGAGGTGTGTGGCTTAAACAACAGAAATCTCTTTCCTCAGGATTCTGGAGGCTTGGAAGGCCAAGATCACAGTGTGGGCAGGGCTGGCTCCTTCTATGGCACCTCTCCTTGGCTCATTCATGACTATCTTCTCACTCTGTCCTCATATGGTCTTTATTCTGTGAGCGCCTGTGAATCTCTTCTTATAAGGACACCAGGCATGCTGGTTGAGGGCCACCCTAATGACCCCATTTTAACTTCACTAATCTTCAAAGCCCTATCTCCAAATATTCTGAGGTACTGGGGGTTAGGACTTTAACATGTATATTGAGGAGGTAACACAGTTCAGCCCACACTTGTTCAAACTTTTTATGTAAGAGGCAATATTAAAGCCCCTAATCTCTTATCTTATTTAATTATCTCAGCAACCCTTTCAGGTGCTCACTATTTTGAACATCCTTATGTTACAGGTGAGAACACTGGGGCTCAGAGAGGTTAGGGCACTTGTCCAAGGTCCCCAGCATAGTGCTCTCAGCCTCCCATCACTGCAGGAGCACTCTGCCTGTGCCTGTCACCCTGTGAAAGGAAAGTCCCATGAGGGTAGCATTGCTCCCTCTCTGATGCCTGGTACAGAGAAGGTGCTGGATGAAGGACTGATGACCAGAGAGGGGGACACAAACTGGCCAATTCAAGAACTACAGTCTCCTGAGGCACTTACTATACTTTCAAAGCTTAGCTTGGAGCTGAGCCCCTTGCTGCCAGCTCAGCTCCACCAGCCCCAGGTGGGCCCAGACACACGAGCCTGCACAGCCTGTTGGTGAAAATCAATGGCCAGTGAGCAGCTGGGCCTTGCTTCCCAAGCCTCCCTCGTATCCCAGCAACAACACGTGCATCCCCCAATCTGCGGACTCCTGAGAAGATGCTGCTCTCAGACACCAGAGCTAAGCTGTTCCTGGCTCAAGCTACAGAGCTGTCACGCCACTTGGAGTTCCTGCAGGTTCACTTCCTTGGGCTGTAGACCCACTCCCACCCCAGGGGTGAGGCTGAGAAGGGCATCCAGGTCACAGACTGCGGCAGGAGGGCCTCCCTTTAGCCAGTTAATTCCTAGGATAAGGGCAAACTGCAGGGGAGGCTGTATTAAGTGAGCTGCTAAGATTTGACAGGAGTCTGCAAATAGATGCATGAATAGGAGGCTTTATGGAGATGCAGCTTCTTGAATCAGGAAGTATTATTGTCCTGCATGGAGATCATTTACAGACCTGGGTGCTCACCTAGGCCCAGCAGAGACTGCAGATAGTCCCCTGTCTGATTGCAGCTGCTTCAAGGCATCAGCTTGTGTGGTTGGGGACCCAGTTCCACAGCCAAAGAGCCTGGCCAGTAAGGCCTTCCTTTGCTGCTCTGCCAGGTGGGGCTGCCAGCCACTGGCCCCTAGGGAGAAGGTGGGTGACCAGAGCTCACTCTGAGCTCATCCGGCCCTTGTCCTCCTGCCCAACCAGAGTCACACATTTTTAATGACCTTGTCTCACTATTTCTTCTGTTGTGTTTATTCTACTAGCTAATGCTAGTTACTTGTATACTTTTTAACTTTTTAAAATCTTTATTGTTCCTTTCTTGTTTTGTTTCAGCCCTTCATTGTGGAAGCTGTCAGCTCATTTCATCAGGCTCATTTGTACTCCTTTTCTTTTATTTACAATTTGTTGTTTGATTTCCAAGAATCTTTTCAGTTTGGCCTCATCTGTGGACAACAGTGGTTATGGGAGAAAGAGCCCAGGCTGACAGGACTTTGCTGTGACCACAGGGACTGGCCTTAGGGCCACATTCAGCCTCTGAGCCTGTTTCTTCTCATGGAAAAAGGTGACAGTCATACCTATGGGAAGATTCGTCCCTGTGCAGGATTATTTTGAGAATGGCAGGTAACTAATTAAAAGCCCCTGGTCCAGGGCATGCCCACTCTAGTAGCAATCATTGTTGATGGAGGTTAATCCTGACATCAGGAGTCTGGGGTTCCTTGGTGTCCTCTTGGTGACACTTAAGGGATCTGAGAAGCTGTGAGGATAGTCTAACACTACCTGAGGAACTTGGATGTTGGTGGGGTGGGGTGGGGTATCAAGGTGCAGTCCTGCCTTGCCCAGGCCACTTTTGCCTTCTGGGAAACTGCCCGGTGCTGGTTGGGAGGGGTGCTGCTAGTCAAAATGCTGACCAACCCTGCTGTAGGATTGGGCCTGCGCCCAAGCAGAGGAGAGGCTATGGGCAGTCCTCTCAGAAAGACCAGCCACACACACCAGGCAGGTCCCACCCAAAGCTCAGCAAACACGCGGGTGGCAGAGGACCTTTGCCTCACTGTCCTGCACAGGATGGGAGTTTCACACTCACCACCATGCTGGGGCAGCCAGAAGTCCTGTAGGTGCAGGGTTGGGTGGGGAGTGGGGAGACAGGAGGTGGTGGGGAAGTGGCTCCTCAGGCAAAGCCAGCCAGGCCAGCTCAGAGCTCCCAGCAGACTCCTGTCAGGCTGCAGAGGCCCTTCTAGAACAGGCTCACTGGAGGAGGGGAGCATCTGTCTGTGTTCATCTTCAACTGCCCAATGTACCCCCTTCCTCTCCAAAGATCAACAATGTCCACAAAGGTCCAGGTGGTTTTTAAAGCCACTCTGAAAAGCTGTCTGCACTCTCCTGTACTAGGTAGAGACTTAAAGATGCCTCGCTCCTGTTGGCATGAGAGAGGAGACTTCACCACAAAGCTCGAGGCCTAACTTAGAGGCGGGTGTGCAAGGAAGGGCTCAGCCAAAGGGATTTGGACCCAACCTAGAGGATTTTGCTCAGAATTCAGGAGATGAATTGGGTGTCTTAAATATGACCATAGTTCTCCATTGCTCCAGGAAAGAACATACTAGACCCCCATGATTGCTTGGGAAAAAAACTCTTCCTTTCAGCAGGGTTGCAGGCAGCATGCAGAGACTGACAGCAACATGCAGGCCCAGGACATAGGTTGGAAAGTGGGCAGAGGATGCCTTCCAATCTGGGAGATAGTACATGTGTCTCTTCACACATGAAAACGTGACAGTGATCGAGTGGTTCAGGTGCCCACAGAGCTCAGCATTGAGGCCCGAAGGCAAAGGCTGGCCTCCAGCCTGAGCTCAGGCTGAGAAGCAACCTGCTGCATATGTCCAGGTGCCACCATGATACTCTCTTCTGGTACCTGCAGCACCCACCTGTCTCTCATCTGTCATCTCAGAATGCTGGGGCCTTCCCTTTGCTTCCTCACTTCCTGCCCACTGTTTCCCACATCCTACAAGATTAGTGGTGGCTGCCTTAGCCTGACCCTTAAGACCTAAAATCCAGTACAGACCACTCTCCCCAGCTGCACCACCAAGCCCACTTCTATGTGCCCTTGTCTTCTTCAAGCCTGGAAGATTCATGCCCTGGTCTGCAGAATTTCATGTCCCTGACAGGTGAGTGGATGTTGGGTACGCATCAGGAGATAGCAGGGTGTGTAGATTGGCAAGTACGCATCAGGAGATATAGCAGGGTGTGTAGATTGGCAAGGTGTTCAGACATGGGTCTATATTCACAAACTGCTGGTGCAACCTTAGGCAAAGCAGTGACCTCCCTGTTTGCAAGTGGAAGGGAGACATGGGGCAATGCTGTATAAAACCACATCCTGCAGTGTGGGCAGGATTCCCGCTGCACCCTCTCCCCTTCACACTGTGGGTCACCTTGCCCCATCTGCCTTGGCCAGGACAAAGCAGGCACTAAGACCTAAGAGGCCAGCATACTGCCTGTCTCTGGCCCCAGGGAATAATTAGTCCAGTGATTCTAGTGGGTCAAGTCAGAGTGTACCCCCAGGGTTTCTGGGTTGGAATGTCCCTCTCTCCCATGGGTGTTTCAGGAGCAGGAAGTGAAAGAGTGGGTGGTTGGGAGCTGCTGCAGTTATCTGCATCCACAACAGAAGCCAAGTTCAGAAAGAATTGGCATTTGGAAACAGCAGAGTTGAGAGAATCCCAGAAAACTGCAGCTGTTTTCAGTGTGGCATCATGGAATGGCTGGATCAAGCCTCACCTGAAGCCTTTAGAGTTTAAGCCATTGTAAGTGGAATTTCCTGCCACTTAGAATGCAGATCCTATGGGCCTGCAGCCCATCCCTGACCATGCACCTGAAACCCACACTATTTGTGGGCACACACTCCCTGACTCTCACCATCATTGAGCAGATGCCTGCTTTGCGACCCCACCCCACCCTGCCATTCTATTTCCCTGAAAGCTCAGGACAGAGGCCATATCAGAACCTTCTCACTGTGTATCCACACACTCTAGTGCTCAAATGCGTAAGCCAAGTTAACAGTCATTCCAACACACAATCGATGTGAAATTTTAAAGAGCACCCCAAAAACCAGTTTGCATAACAGTTCTTGCTGAGCCCCTCACCAACTAGGAGAGTGTAAAGGTGTTGAGAGAACTTTGAAGAAGGGAGAGTTGGGGGTGTACTTATTGAAAAATAATTGCCATGTAATGAATGAGGGGGATGGTGTGAGGTGCTGTTGCCTCCACCTCTAGTCTAGTGAAGGCACCTTTGTGGAAATACTTGGAGGCCTTGGACACCAAGGACTGATGTCTGATCCCCAGTGTGGGAGCCAGTGCTGGTGGAATCATGGTTGTGGAAGCAATTGAGAGTGGGTGCTTCACTGGAAACAGCCCACCTCCCCAGTTCCTTGGGGCTAAGGATGCAGGATGCCCCTGGGGACTAGATGTGGCAAGCCTGGAACCCCCATCCCAACAGGATGAGGGGCTCATGGGGAGTCTTCTTGCAACGCACCCGCGGAGACCCAGAAGTGGAGACCAACAAGACAGCTGCCCAGGAACAGGGCATGGCCCACCTGTTGAACAGCTGCAATAGGTCCCCCTGCCCACTGCACACGACCCCTCTAGGAGCAGAACACTGTCTCTTCCTCTGGCCTCTGTTGAGTAAAGGGACTTTCTACCCCAGGAACCCAAGGTCACAGAGGCTGACAAGAGTCCACCAGGGAACCTTCCAGAACCATTAACCAGACTACATGAGAGACACAACTCAACTCCACTGTGTATAAGAGTCTCTCTCCCCAACATGGAGTTGTAGGTCATGCACTTAAAAAAAAAAAAAAAAAAAAAAATTAACAACCGTGTCAGGAGCTAACACATTGCTGGTTGGCATTTCTTTAATTCCAAAGTGAATCACTTCTCAAGACATTTGTTTACTGCTGTGTTTCCCTTTTCAATAAAGTCCTTGTTCACTTGCTTTAACCGCCTTACCCTGAGAATTAGAGCCCTTATCTTTAGATTAAGTTTCCCTGTCATCTTAATGGAACTCACGGTTTCCTGCCTGTGTCTGCCTTGGTTGTGTCTCTTCTCAACCTTTGTCATAACCCTGGGTCAGGGCACACACTTTCAGGGGACTGAATTCCAAGCCAGTCAACCCATTGCTCCTGGATAAGACCCTAATCTCCCTGGTCTAGAGCATTGCCTATAGAACTGGAAGAGCTGCTGATGGCCATAAGAGCCACCTGTGTAAAATGGACTGCACCTGCTCCTGACTCATAACAATTATATTTCCATGTTATTACCACATCACTTATTTTCTTCTTTCAGAGTTGAGACAGCATGAAATTCCTTATTCATTTTGCTCCTTTTTTTTTCTTTTTTTCTTTTTAAGATTTTATTTATGATTTTCAGAGAGAAGGACAGGGAGGGAGGAATAAAGGGAGAGAAGCATCAGTGTATGGTTGGTTGCCTTTCACCTGCCTCCAGCTAAGACCTGGCTGGAGACTTGGCTTGCAACCTGTTTATGTGTCCTGGCTGGGGAATCAAACCAATGACCTTTGGTTTTGCAGGCTGGCACTAATCCACTGAGCCACACCAGCCAGGGTTCTTTTCTTTTTTCTTAAGTACATTTTATTGATTATGCTGTTACAGTTGTTCCAATTCTTTTCCCTTTGCTCTCCTCCATCCAGTATCCCCTTCCCTCTAGTAATCCCACCCCACTTAGGTCATATCTGTCAGTTGTGCGGTAAGTTCTTTGTCTTCACCCTTTCTTATACCTTTCTTAACATCCCCCTGTCTATTTTGTACCTACTAATCCCTGCACCATTTTGCCCTTTCTCTTTCTTCCTGCTCCCAGCTGATAACCCTAGAAACATCCCCATACCTAATGATTCTGTTCCTATTCTGACACTTGGCTTAGTTTGTTTTTGTTTTATTTTTTAGGTTCAGTTGTTGATGGTTGTGAGCTTGTTGTCATTTTAATGCTCATAACTTTGATCTTCTTTTTCTTAAATAGGCTCCTTTAACATTTCACATAATAAGGGCTTGGTGATGATGAGCTCCTTTTAGGCTTGGTGATGATGAGCTCCTTTTAGCTTTACCTTGTCTGAGAAGCACTTCCTTTCTAAATGATAGCTTTGCTGAATAGAGTATTCTTGGTTGGAGGTCCTTGCTTTTCATCACTTTGAATACTTCTTGCCAGTCCCTTCTTGCCTGCAAAGTTTCTTTTGAGAAGTCAGTTGATAGTCTTATAGGAACTCCTTTGTAGGTAACTATTTTTTTTTCTTTTGCTGCTTTTAAAATTCTCTCTTTATCGTAAACCTTTGTCATTTTAATTATGATGTGTCTTGGTGTGGTTCTCTTTAGGTCGAACTTGTTTGGGACTCTGTGTGTTTCTTGGGCTTGTATGTCTATTTCCTTTGCCAAATTAGGAGAGTTTTCCTTCATTATTTTTTTACATAAGTTTTCAATTTCTTCTTCTTCTTCTTCTCTTTCTAGCACCCCAATGATTTGGATGTTGGTACATTTGAAGTTGTCCCAGAGGCTCCTAAGCCTCTCCTTATTTTTTTTTTTTAAAGATTTTATTTATTATTTTCAGAGAGAGAGGAAGGGAAAGAGGCAGAGAGGGAGAGAAACATCCATGTATGGTTGCCTTTCACCTGCCTCCATCCACAGACCTGGCTGGAGGCCTGGCTTGCAACCTGGTTATGTGCCCTGGCTGGGAATTGAACCAGTGACCTTTGGGTTCGCAGGCTAGCGCCATATCCACTGAGCCACCAGCCAGGGTTTCTCCTTATTTTTAAAAAAAATTTGTTTTTCATTTTGTTCTGCTTGACTATTTATTTCTTCCTTATGTTCCAAATAGTTGATTTGAACCCTGGATTCCTTCCCTTCACCATTGGTTTAAGTGGATTTTCCTTCATTTCACTTAGCATAGCCTTCACTTCTTCCCTTATGCATTTGCTGTACTCAAGCATATCCTTCAAGTCTGTGAGCATCATTATCAACAAGAGTTTTGAACTCTTGTATCTGTTAGGATGGCTATCTCCTCATCACTTAATTCTCTGGAACCTTGATCTGCTTCCTCTTTTGGGCCATACTTCTCTGTCTCCTCACCTTGACAGCCTCTGTATTTGCCTCTGTGTCCTAGATAGAGCTGTTACACCTGCACCTGTTATGTTATAAGGAGTGGAGCCTCAGGTATTCATCAGTGTGGTGCTGTATGTGGGGGAGGGGGTCTGGGAGAGAGTAATGCCACTTGCTCAGCACTCACCCCTTTTCCAGTCACTTCATCTGCTTCCTATATGGGACTGGTGCCCCTCTAGCTATTGCCCTGGTTGTGGTTCCCAGAGTGGGTAGGTTTGTGGATGTTCTAGGACCATGAGGGTCTCTAAATAAGCAGACTCTGCTGAGAGACTGGCAGTTTCTTCCTCCTCTACAACCCCCATTGGCTTTCACAGTCAGGACTCATGAGGCTTATTTTTCCTGGTGTTGGAACCATGAGCTGCATGGTCTGGTCTGGGACTGGGATTGCTCCCTAGGTGACCCTCTCAACTTCTAATGTGTGACTGCTCTTTCTGCCAGCCAGCCACAGCCACTGCTGCCACAGCTGCCACAGCTGCCACACCACAGCTGTATCCCCATCCCAGCTCTGCCCCTCCTGCCTGTCTGGGTGAGTGTTACTTCTTTATATCTTTGTTTGTTGGACTTCAATGCAGTTTGATTTTCTGGTAGTTCTGGTTGTTTTTAGTTTTGAGGTAGATGCAATCCTTCTTTTGGCTGTGGAAGGAAGCAAAGCATGTCTACCTACGCCTCCATCTTGGCCAGAAGTCACATTTTGCTTTTTTAAGTTATATTTTAAATCAGAAGAAATTCATTACAATGTGTGGGACATGGCTTTTCCCCAGGTTAAAATGCAGTTTTCCCATCTATATTTATTTGATGGCTGCTCTACATAGGAACAAATAACTTGTGAACTTGGTTAATATCCCAACCTGGCTTGACTGTTCACTTCTTGGTTGCTTTGGACCTCAGCTGCAGAAATCTGGGCTTAGGCCATGTCCCTCAGCTCACAGCTCTCTTAACACAGATGCACACACTACCTTCTTCCCTTCTCTCCATCTCCCCACTGCCATGGTTTCTCTCCATGGACACATTCTCTAACATGCTGATCCAACTTCCAACATGCATGCTTCCCTGTGATGCATGCAGGCTGGGTTGTGCACAGTTGGCACCTTACATAAACAGTGTTGGGCAAAAACCATTCTCTTTCCATGTTCCTCTCTCAACACTGCTCTGAGCTCTGTCTGTGGACCTGTAAGCCCAACTCACTCAGGGATTCTTCCTGCTGCATCATATACATTGCACATTGCAGCAGCTGCAACATTCCTGTAGCAGTGGCCTCAGAGCTGTCCCCAGCACTCTGTGATCAGAATGATGCCTAATCAGTATGAAGCAAGCATACAGGAGACCCTGTGAAAGCTCCTCTGGCACTGCTGGGTCAAAGGGCATGTGCACTTAAAGCTGCACTGTTGCTTCCAATGACTGTACCTACCCATACTCCAACTGGCCAAGCCTGGACCAGACATCAGGGTGCATTAGAGGCTGTGGTTGGCCTGAGGCAAACTGGCATATCAATAGCATGTCATGGAAAGCCCAAAACAGACCCAGTGTACCTGGGGACTCGGTGTATATACAACACAGATGGCATCACACAGAAAGAGGGGCACTTCTTGTACCTTAATTCCTCAGCATACATTTTATAATGAGCTTGTAGATTTCCAACAATTCCTGCTGGAATCTTGATCTACACTGCATTAACACAGGAGAATCTGGGAGACTCAGGGCAGGTAATCTTTCTATTTCATAATGTTTCTTTTTATGTCCTTTACTAGAGATTTCCATTTCTCTACCAAACAGTGCTATTTGTTCTGTAAGAGGCTGACTTCAGCAAGGCTGTTTTGTTATTGCAGATGGTGACAGTTGTTCAGTTTCTTGGTCACTTTTCATAAAGAATTTGTTCCTATAATGCACTTATGGTATTTTTGAATGTCAACACTTTCACAATATATTTCCTGCATATTTGGTTCTTCATTTTATTTCTCAGTAAAGATAATTTACTTGGTTATCAATGCTTCATCATTTGATAAAACCAACAAAGAGTTTGGATATTGGCCAGCTGTTTTCGGATTGTTTGAACATAACCCTATAAATTCATAGCCCAGGGGGTAATTCTGCTGTTGCTTCAATATTTTGAAGTTCCATAGTTTTGTACATACTGATTCTTTTACAAAACCATGTATGAACCAAGAAGTCATCTGTATTTGATATTCCAATATTAAAAAAAGAGCTCCATTTTTTAGAAATGTATTTGAAGGCTTTGCCTTTGGTCTGTTTACTGGATTATTATAAATAAATGACACAACTCAGGACCAGCTGAGTAAATGAGACATGCAAGGTTGGGTGTGGGGAGGGGTGCAGAGCTTCTTCTCTGGGTGCTTCCCGAGCCCCTCCACCCCACTCAGAGCTCTGGGACTAGGACTGACTCTTTAGGTGGCTGTCCCTGATATAGAGGGAGACTGCTGGTGTCTGCAAGCTGATCAGTAGCATAGAAACTTGCTTCAGCTCATTGGTGGTTCTGTTCCTTTCTCTGTTGATTCATTTGAGTTTAATATATATGTAATGCTACTATCAACATGTACTAGGAACTTAATCTTTTTCCTTCTGATCCTGACAGGCTGGTGCCATTTCCATTCCTTAGAAGGTTACCTGAGACCCCAATACAATGTTCACTGTAGGATGACATTGTGAGCCTTACTGCTCAGTGCTGCTCATAGTGTGAAGAGGCCCCCAAAGTTTCCACCCAGCACCCTGTTGGCTGCAGGGTATCTGAGTTCCATAGTTAAAAAGTCCAGGGAGTTTCTGTCTATTCCTAGTTTCCTGATAATTAAAAAAAGTCACATGTAAGCACTGCACTGTTTTTCTGAATCTTGTAAGAAAATTAAAATCAATATTCTACAAAATATAATATTTAAAAACCAACGTTCAATTTTTTCCCTTGAACATCTACAAAAGTCTAATAAAGACAAAAAATAAATAACTAAAAACACTGTGAGGTAACCAGTCAGATGAGAAGGGCAAAGACCAGCTCCCAGGCAGCCTTGGCAGGCGTGCAAGGCCTCTGACTACTAGGAACCGAACAGAGGCTAGGAAAAGAGAAAATATCTGCCTGTCTTTAAGAACAGGGCCCCTGCCCTTCTCCTGGCCCTAGGGGCATGGCTGGGCCTCTACCTGCCCCATCCCCGCCTGTTTGAGCCCAGCACTGTTGTAGCTGTGTGTTTCCCTTCAGGGATGAGGAAGACGCAGGTCAGTGCTGAGGGCTGGCCCTGGGTCCATCACTCCCTTCCATAGTCCCTGCACTCACTGAGCACCAGGCAATTCCCATAAAAAGAGGAAAGCTGAGCTCTCTGTACAGGAACAACCAAGATGCTAAAATGAGGCCCTTTTACTCTGTGCCCATGGTGACAAGATAACAAATGCCCACCCCACCCCCATCCCCAGGAAAACTGGCAAGATGTGTCACAGCACTAACAAAGACCCTGAACCAGAATATGCAGAATATGTACACTAGCTGTCCACAGGTGAATCCAAGTGTGGCTTTATTGGACCAGTTCCATGTTTTAAACATCTGGAAACAGATTGCCCAGCCAGCTAATGTGCCCAGTAGTGGCTACAGACCCTACCACTCCCTTTTCCTCAACATAAGATCTGATTCATTTGTTACACATCCAGCCCCTCTGGGCTTGGGAGTGTGCAAATGGCCCTTGAGCACAATTTAAAGCTCCTGCCTTCACGACCAATGATGGTTGGTCAATTTTATGCATGTAGTCCTCTGGGGGATGAGCCATATGGTCCCCATTTAGGATCGAGGATGTTCCTTCTTCAGATTCCCTAGGCAGGATGTGGTGGGAGCTGAACCAGAGGATGACCCTGTGTATGGGAATCAGGATACCACTCCACTTCTGCTGAAGGGTCTTCCTGCCAGGGCCTTGGGAAGTGAATACCTTCTGACAGGGCACAGACAGCAATAGCAGATCCAGCCCTTGGGGAGCTGGCTCATTTAATTGCCTGCTTGAGGCGTGTGGCTGACCCAGCTCAGTGAATCCCTGGGAGGGAGGTGCACTGACTCAGATCAAACAGCCTCCCAGATTTATTTATGGACAAGACAGATGACACAGGACATTTTCTCTCCCTGGATCTAATCTGCTCCCGAGGCCCCAAAATTCCAGGGAAAAGGGTCACCAACTGAAATTGACAAAAATAAGTAAGGCTGGATATGTGTGAAAAAGACAACACTGTCCACTCAGAACATCTTTCCATTTTTGTAAAGCACATGGGCAGAAGTAGAGACCTGGAGTAACAGAAATGAGAAAAACATCTTGAGTGGGAAGTTGAATAATGGCAACCATCCATCTGGACAGATACAGATGTTTGTCAACCCCATCTTGATAGATATGATTTTCAAGAGCAGTGGAAAGATTTGTTTTTAAGTGAAATCATATGACTTTTTTATGTCAGTCCCTTAAAAAACAAGCAAATGAGCAGCTCACTGTATTAGGGGTTCCTACTTACACCAGTCCTTCTGCCTTCCACAGATATAATGGGACAAGATACAGCAGGCAAATGTTCTCAGGCACTGAACAACAAGCAGCTAGCTTGACAGGCATCACAAACATTGACTTGAAGAGACAGTGACTAGAGTCCGAGGCTGTTGAAGCACCTGAAAGGTGAAGAGGTCAGTAGCAGAGGGCAGGAAACTATGTGGAGGGGTACTTCAAACTTTTGGCTGAGAGCTGGGCTATACAGGTACAGAGAAAGATGGAAAGACCCAGCAGAAAATAGATGTTAGAGGTCACACAGCCCTAGGAGTTATTGGAGTTGTGGCCCAACCAGAATAGTGAGGCCTCATTAAGACATTTATCTGAAACATAATACAGATCCCACATCTCATGAGTAAAAACCACATCCTAGAGAAATGGTTCTTAATTGGAAGGGAAGGGTAATTTGCCCTTCCCCCTCTCTAAAAATTGGCAAAATTTGAAAACCTTTTTTACTGTCGTGATGGGAAGCACTACTGCCATCTAGTGGGTGGAGACCAGGTCTGCTAAACATCCTCCAGAACAAAAGTCCCCACAACCAAGTTCAGCTCAAATTATCAATAGTGTCAGGGTTGGGGAATCTCTCCCTGGAGTACATGCAACTCTAGACCCCTGCAGCAGTTGACAGCCAGCCTCACAGGTGGTCCTCAATGATCCTCACCTGTTATTCATAGTCCCCACAAGAAGCCCAGGTGGAAAGAGTAGAGGCCTCTGTCATAGTTGGTAATAAGCAGAGGTCTACCTGCAAGTGTTACCGAAGAGCAAGTGGGGCCCTGCTCCCTGCTTTCACCCTCTAGGCAAATTTACAGAGGCAAATGTTTGATGAAAAAGAAAGGGAGTCTTTATTACAAACCTTTACAGTTGTGGAATAACAGCTGGCCACATGCATTAGTCACTTAGGCCTATCAAGTAAGGCTAAACTTTTTAACTCTCGAGTTACAGTTTTAATCAGTTAAACCTATCAATTAAGGCTAAACTCTAACACCTGAGTTCTCCTAGCATGCCCCACCCCACCCCCCACAGTTAGATTTCATTATCTTACTTCTATAGGGTTAGTTTACAAACTAAAACAACATAAGATACAAAAGCTACACAATTTTGGAAGAATGGCAGGCTTCTGTCACAGAGCCTGTTCCTTTTAAATACCCAAAGAAGAATAACCCTGTCTCCGTCTGCTAGGCCAGCCTGATTCTAGGCTGTGACTAGATTTCCTTCCCATTCAAAATACAGTCCCTTGGGAAATGCAGGCAGCTGCAGCACAATCATCCTGGCATCCTTAAGAAAAAGAGTGCCAGCCTTCCTCTTAATTCTAGTGGCTCTGGAGGCACAGGTTCTCAGTCAATCCTGTCTTAGACTGTTTATCATTGCCTTGGTAAACTCCTCCTACAGCCCCTCCTACTCCCCCACCCCAAGTGATCTAATCAGATCTTTCTGCACTACAAGTACCTGAGTAAACTTGAGAGCATATTTTGTTGCCTTGGTGGAGTCTGAGATGGCTACCTTCCCAAATGACAGCTTAACCACAGCCTCATGAAAGACCCCAAGCCAGAACCATCAAGCAAGTCACTCCCAGATTCCTGGTACTCAGAAATGGTCTGATAATAAATTAGTTTCTTTTAAAGTGCTACATTTTTGAGTAATTTGTTACACAGCAGTAAATAACTGCAACAACCCTGCCCTAACAAAGCCTAAAATAAAGCCTTAACAGAGTCAAAGGGAGCTACCAGGAAATTAAGGGTCTGCAGAACAAAACTCTTTGGAAGAAAAAAATAAGCCAGATTCCTTAAAATGTATGATTTACAATATCCAGGACATAGTTTTAAAAAATGATAAGTATGCAAAGATGGAAAATATGACTCATAATCAAGAAAAAGAGAAGTTGATAAAAATAGACCCTGATGTGTCAGAATCAAAATACAAGGACTTTGAAGGGCTATTGGAAAGAGATTAAATAACTTAAAGAAAAAGGTGGTCCTAATGAACGAACAGAGATGAAATGTCAGCAGAAAAATAGAAGTTATTAAAGAAACAAATGGAAATTCTATAACTGAAAAGAAAATACCAATGATCAATAATTCATTAGATTGGCTTACAAGTAAATTTTAGATAACAAGCAAAAGTACCAATGAATTAGAGACTGATTCATAACATTTTTACTTTGAAGAAAATAGATTTTTAAAAATAAGTTTTAAAACATAAACAGAGTGTCAGTCCCCTATGGGGCATTATGTAGTCCAATATAAGTCTAATTCAAGTGTTGAGGAAAGCAAACAGAAAATGGGAAAGAAACAATTTTCAGAAAGAATACTGGTTGAAATTTTTCCCAAATGTAGTGAAAAACAGCAACTTGTCAGTTCAGGAAACTAAATAAACCCCAAAAAGGATAAATACAATGGAAACTACAAATAAACACTTTGTAATAAACCTGAAAACCAAAGATGAGGAAAAAGTTTTTAAAAGAAACCAGAGCAAAATGACAAGGTAAATACAGGAGAACAATGAGACACATGACAGCAGTGTCTTATTAGAAACAATGGAGACTGAAGATTATAGAATAACATCATAAAAAAGACTGGAAAATCTGTAATCTAAAATTTTATATCCTAAATAATTTCCTTATAAATGAGAATGAGCCCTGACCAGTGTGGTTTAGTTGGTTGAAGCATCATCTCCTAAACAGAAAAGCCACAGGGCCAATTTCTGGTCAGGGTACCTGCCTAGATTGCAAGATTGTCCCTGGCTAGGGCGTGTGAGAGACAACCAATTGATGTTTTTCTCTCACATCGATGCTTCTTTCCCTCTTTCCCCTCTCTTTACAAACAATGGGGAAAAAAATGTCCTCAGGTGAGGATAAAAAAAAGATATTTCAGATTAACAAAAGCTGAATTAATTAATTGGCAGCAGACCTGCACTGTTTGAAAATCCTAAAGGGAGTAAAGATAAATGACAGTAGATGGAAACAGATCTACAGGAGGAAATGGTAGGTGCTGAAATGATAAACATGCATATTTAGAACACTAGCACACTAGCCTTTTCCCTTACATTTCTCCTGGCCAGGGTCCTAGGAATAAACTTAACAAAGGATGTGAAGGGCCTCTATACTGAAAACTACAAAGCACTATTTAAAAAGATTGAAGGATCTTGGCTTGGTAGCTCTTTTGGTTAGAGCATCCTCCTGATATGCTAAAGCTGATGCTAAGGCTGTGGCTTCAATTTCTAGTCTGGGCATAAAAAATCAACTAATGAATGCATAAGTAGGTGGAACAATAAATTGATGTTTCTTTCTTTCCCTCTCTCTCCCTCTCCTCTCCTCTCACTCTAAAATCAATAAATTTTTTAAAATTTAAAGGAAATTGAAAAAGACACAATGAAATGAAAAGATATTCCACATTCATGGATTGAAAAAATCAACATAGTTAAAATAACCCTTTTACTCAAAACAGTATATAGACCTAATGCGATTCACATCACAATCTCAATGTTGTTTTTTTAAAAGAAATAGAATTTTAAAATCAGCATATTTGTATGGAACCACAAAAGATGCCAAATAGCTAAAGTATCAAGAGAAAAAAGAATAAAGCTTTAATACTGTAGTCAATCTCCCAAAGAACACCTCCACTATTCATTAACTACATACTGGATGCTGAAATAGGAGAAAAAAATTTTGTGACCATGAAGTCTTGTGTGTGTGTGTGTGTGTGTGTGTACAAATATACAGTCTGTCCAGAAAAGTCCCAGCCATTATTAATATAATGAGAATGGTTTATACAACATCGATATAACCTGGCTACCAAGGCAAGTGGATTGGAATGTGTATGTGTGAACAATGATGACTTCACTGTACTAGTCAGTGGGGTCAGTAAACATTACTGAAGGAGCATTTGTACTGTGTGACCATCATATTAAAAATGACTGAATGAGTAGAGCAACACTAGATTTTGCATTAAGCTTGAACTTTCCTCCTGGAAACTATTTAGATGACTCAGAAGGCCGCAGCTATGGGCAACTGGTGATTGGCCGGCCACTTCATCACGACAATGCTCCCGCTCATTCATCATCATGTTTCATGCAGAGCTTTTTGGAAAACATCCGATCACCCAGGCAACTCAGCCCCTACATTTGGCACCCTGTGACTTCTGGCTTTTCTCAAAACTAAAATCACCTATGAAAGGGAAGCGATTTCAGACCAGCTATGAGATTCAGGAAAATGTGATGGGCCACTGATGGCAATTGGGGGAACTGTGTGAGGTCCCAAGGTGCATACTTTGAAGGGGACTAAGGGGTCATTATCCTATGTACAATGTTTTTGTATCTTATTCAAGAAATGTCTTTATTTTGCATCTTTTGTTGTTTAATTTTTTTCTAAAGATCACATTTTGTTGTAAAAAAAGGAAAATAAAAAAGGATAAAGCTGGCAGTATCACAGTACCTGATTTCAAATTATAGTACAGAGCTACAAAAATTAAAACTGCAGGGTATTGGCATAAAACAAACAGACCAAAGGAACAGAATTGAGAGACTAGATAAAGCCACCTGTATATAGGCAAATATTTTTGACAAAGATGCCAAAAACACACAATGGAGAAAAGAAAGCCTCTTGTATAAATGGTGCTGGGAAAATTGGAAAGCCACATGCAAAAGGATGAAACTAGATTATAGTTTGTCCCTGAGTACAAAACTTAATTCAAAATGAATCAAAGACCTAAATATAAGCCCTGAAACAATAAAATATATAGAAGGAAATGTAGGTACTAAACTTTTGGACTTTGGTTATAAAGAACATTTTATGAATTTTACCCCTAAGGCAAGGAAAGTAAAGGCAAAAATAAATGAATGGGACTATATCAAACTAAAAAGCTTCTGCACAACAGAAGAAACTGAATGAGAGATGGTTTGCAAACAGCCCCAACAAGGGCTTACTATCCAAAATATATAAAGAACATATACAACTCAACACCAAACAAACAATCCAATTTAAAAAATGGACAAAGGACCTGAATAGACACCTCTCCCAAGAAGACATACAAATGGCCAACACATTTATGAAAAATGTTCAACTTTACTAGTTATTAGGGAAATACAAATCAAAACTACAATGAGATACCACCTCATACCTGTATGGCTATTACTAACAAGACAGGTAATAACAAATGTTGGAGAGCTTGTGGAGAAAAAGGAACCCTCCTTCACTGCTGGTGTGAATGTATACCGCCACTA
This sequence comes from Noctilio leporinus, assembly GCA_004026585.1. Lineage (NCBI taxonomy): Eukaryota > Metazoa > Chordata > Mammalia > Chiroptera > Noctilionidae > Noctilio > Noctilio leporinus. The sequence goes on along the minus strand of PVIW01005774.1, from coordinate 19,549 downwards.
TGGAAAACTGTGTGGAGGTTTCTTTAAAAAACTAACAATACAGTTACCATATAGCCTAGCAATTCCTCTCTTGAGTATCTACCTGAAAAACTAAAAAACATTTATTTGCAAAACTATATGCACCCCTTTCTTTATTGCAGTATAATTCATAGGTATCAAGATGTGGAACCAACTAAAATGTCCTTCAATAGAAGACTAGATAAAGAAGATGTGGTACATCTACACTATGGAATACTACTCAGTCATAGAAAAAGATGAAATACTGCCATTTGCCATAAAATAGATGGACTTCGAGAATATTACGGTAAGTGAAATAAATCGATCAGAAAAGCTAAGAATTATATTATTTCATTCACATGTGGAAATTATAAAACTGAAACTAATAGACACAGACAACAGTATATTGGTTACCAGAAGGAAGGGGGTGGGGAGTATTAAAAGGAAAGGGGTGCCAAATATATGGTAACAGAAGATGATTTGACTTTGGGTGGTAGAAACATATATGCAGATTATAAATCGTAGAAATGTACACTTGAAGCCTATATGGTCTGATTAACCAATGTCACTCCAATAAAGGTAATTAAAAAATAAAACAAACAGAAAAATAACAAAGCCAAAATACAGCTATTTGAAGATTAATCAATGGACAATAAACAGCAACCATGTAAGAAGTTTTTTCAACAAATGGTGTATTTCAAATGGACATATTGAGGCAGAGAGATCTGATCCGATCACTGGTTAGAAGTAGGAAGGGGCTGTAGGAGGAGGTCGATTGGCTGAGAAACTGAATGCCTCCAGGGCATGTGGAATTATAGGTGAGAAGACTGGAAATAAAAGAAGGGCTCTCAGGTTCTTGGAGGGGCACTGGCTGGCTAGCTCTCAGGCGTTCTGAAAGGATGCCTTGATGAGGATACTGCAGCTGCCTACATTTCCCAACAGATGCTATTGGGAGGGATGCTATCAGAGGGAGCTCTGAGTGAAGCCTAGGATAAGGCTGGCCTGGCAAAGGGTGGCAGGATTATTCTTTGGGATGAGCTCTGAGGCAGAAGCCTTCCATTGTTCCAAAATTATGCACCTTAGTGTCTCACGTTGTTTTAGTTTATAAACTAACCCAATAAAAATAAGAAGACTAAAAACTAACAGGGAGAATGATAGGAAAACTCAAGTGTTAAAAGAGTTTAGCTTTAATTGACAGATAGGCTTAAGCGACTATTTCATGCAGAAAGCTGTTGTTTTGAAACTGTGAAGCTTTAGAATAAAGACCTTTTTCCTTTATCACCAAACCTTTGCCTCTGGAATTTTGCCCAGAAGTTGGTGTTGGGCAGTATACCCCACGTGCTGTTTGGTAACAATGAATGGTTAAAAAAGAATCTGAATTCTTACTACATACAGAACACACACACACAAATAATGAAATAATACAATGACTAATAGATATAAGCATTAAATTATAAGAAGATATGTAAATGGCCAATAATAACATGAAAAGATGCTTAACATCATTAGTAATTAGGAAAATGCAAATCAAACCACCAAGATATAATCTCACAGCCATTAAGATAGCTATAATAGGAAAGCAGTAGGAAAAGAAAGAAGGAAATGGGGAGGGAGAAAGGGGAGAGAGGTAGGAGGAAAGGAAGGAAAGAAATACCAAACATTGGGGAGGATGCAGAGACAGTGAACCCTCTGCTCACTGCTGGTGGGAACGTAAAGTGACATGGCTGCAGTGGAAAACAGCTGGTGGTTCCTCAGTTAGACACAGAGTTGCCATGCGACTCAGCCATCCCACTCTTAGGAGGATACCAAAGAAAATGAAAAAATGTTTTGACAAAAACTTGTATGTGAGTGTTCATAGCAGCACTATTCATAGTAGACAAAAAATTAAAACAACTCACATATCCAGCACCTGATGCGATGATATATGGCATATCCATATGATGGACTATTTTTTTTAGCTGGCAAAAGGAAATACATTTTTACATGCTGCAACACAAATAAACTTTAAAAACATTATGCTAAATGAAAAAGGCTCGACATAAAAAGCTACATACTGTATGACTACATGAACAGGGTGCATGTGATAAATTGGCAAAATTTTAGTAACATAAATAACATACCACAAAAATGTTATATTTTGAAATAAATTTATTTTTATATGTAAATACATAAACATAGTCATATCTTTTATTTTATTTTTTAAGGTTTTTTAAAAAGATTTTATTTATTATTTTTAGAGAGAGGGAAAAGGAAGGAGGCAGAGAGGGAGAGAAACATCAATGTATGGTTGTCTTTCACCTGCCTCCAGCTATAGACCTCGCTGGAGACCTGGCTTGCAACCTGGTTATGTGCCCTGGCTGGGAATCAAACCAGTGACCTTTGGGCTGGCAGGCTGGCACCTATTGACTGAGCCACCAGCCAGGGCAGTATCATATCTTTTAAATTGTTTGAAAAAATCTCCATTTGCTGCAATAATAGACTTGATTCGACTTCAGAATCTTGAGCACACTTTAATTAACTTTTCTTTATCCATGGACATAATAACATTTTTAATATTAGCTTTAACAGCCTCTTTATTGGAATAAGGTTATTTATTAACTTCTCTCTCACAAATGCTACATACATAATAGTCTAAAGGATTTACATCTGGTGAACTAGGCAGCCAGATTTCCTTTGACCAGAATTCAGGAACATTGACACCGAGAAATTCTTGCACCTTTTTGGCATTATGGGCTGGTGCACTTAATTGGAAGAGAAAATGATGGTCCGTTTGTGACTTGCTTCGTCCATGGTACTACTACTACTTCTCTCAAAGCGTTAAAGTAAACATCAGCAGTCACCTTCAAGCCTTGTGGGAAAAAAATGTGGAGTCATGATATCTCCTTCATTGCTGACAACACCTAACGCCATCACTGCAGCAGGAAATTTCATTTTCATGACAATTGGGACTTCATTAAGATTCTCACAGAGCCACCCGTTGTTTCTTCTGTTGACTATTTGGTCCTGCTGAAACTTCTTTGCATTGGAGAAGAAAATCAGAGGGTTTTTTTTTCTTTGGGATTTTTCAATTTTGTTAGCAGTTCCCTTGCTTTTTCAAAGCACCTTTCCTTTGTCCACTGTGTCATAACTGGCTTCTTTTAAGAACATACGATCCATAGCTGATATCTTCAGCAATAATCTTGTGAACCGTTGCACCCAACATCTGCAGTTCTCTTGCTGTGGAGAGCATTGACTTGCCTGGATCTTCATTGATGATCTCCTGGATTCTGTGTACAGTATCTGGACTTGTGCGATCCTTGCCTTCCTTATGCACCTTGTTGGTGCAGCAACATCAGGATCAGCATCATACATCTTCATGTTGTAAACTGTACGTAAAGGGATGTTATTGAGGTCCACAATTTCCTTAGCAGTTAGCCCTGCACATAGTCCAGAAATTATGGTTGCTCTAACATCATATTCCTCTGACATGATGGTTGCTCTCAGAATTTAATACTTTATATCTGAAACAATGATGTCAAATCATAAACTTAGAAACATAGTTTTTTCAAATTAAGAAGCACATGATGTAAGGAGATGCAAAGTTATTGCCAATTTATTGTGCGCATCCTGTATATGAACTGTCCAGAATAGACAAATCCATTTAAAAAGACAGAAGACTAGTGGTTGCCAAGATATGAGCAGAGGGGGAATTAGGACTCACTGCTGATGAGAACAGGGTCTCTCTCTGGGGGTGAGGAAAGGGTTCCAGAACTAAATACTGGGGGCAATAGTGCAATATAACAAATATACTAAAAAACACTGACTTGTATACTTTAAAATAGTCAGTTTTAGTCACATTAATCATATCTCAATAAAAATTAAATGTAAAAAATTATGTGCTTCTAGATTATGTCAATATTCAGTAGTACCTATCTATGTGAAAACACATTTTCAAAGTTCAATACATAAAAGACCATCACTGATCCATTTTTGCAACAGATTTTGATTATGAAAAATATAACTTTGAACCCAAATTAAGTGAAAATATTCCCTCCAAATATAAAATTTTATTTTGCTTGATCATAAGCTCATGTTGCAAAAAGAACACTAAATCATCATTGATTTTGAATTCTATCAATAAAAAATTGAAACTACAAAACTTTGAGAAGAAAAGATTGATAGTAATTGATAATAATCTTCATGACCTTAAGATAATTAAAGATTTCTTAGAATATAATAAGCATTGAAGATAAAAATTTAAATTGATTTATAAAAATTAGAAGCAACCTTTCAAAAGAGACCATTAATAAAATAAAAGGGAAAGCAACAGATAAGGAGAAAGTATTTCAATACACATACTTGATAAAGGTCTTGTATCAGGTTTTACACACAGAACTCTCACAACTTCATAATAAAATAACAGTCCAGTTACAAAGGTTGTCAATTTTTAAATGGGCAAAAGATCTGAAAAACCATTCCATGAAAGAATATACATCAATCGCCAGTAAGCACATTAAAAGATTGCTCAATAGTCTCATCAATGAAATGGAAGTTAAAATAACAATGAAATATTAGCACACACCCATGAGAATGGATAAAACTAAACAAGAGACAACCCCAAATGGTGGAAGGGATATAAAGCAAGTGTGACTGTCATGCATTTCTGTTGAGAATGGAAAGTGGTACACCCACTTCTGACAGTTTCTTGGGAAACTGAACATACACCTTCCCCATCTCCTAGCATTCTACCCCTAGGTATTTAAGCAAGAGTAGTGAAAGCATATATCCATAAAAATACTTGTGCCAGAATTTTTATACCAGATCTATTTATAGTAGCCCCAAGCTAGACACACTCTAAATGTCCACCATCAAGTAAATAGATAACTGTAGTGTAGTCACACAATGGAAAAGTACTCTAGCCAATGAAGGAAGGGCACCCTGCCACATGACCACGGCATGCTGCTGAGTGAGAGAGGGCAGGCACCATAGGGCCCCTGCAGCTCAGGCCAGGCCAGGCCAGAGCTCTAGGACTGTCCCACTGCTCTGCAATGGGGGTGAGAGCAGTGGGGACCCAGGAGGAAGGGTGTCTAACTGGGCTGACTGGGAGGTGGTGCCGGGAGCTTGCTGGGATGATGGATGTGTTCTCTGTCTTGATTGCAGTGGTGATTACATAGGGCTGTGTGTGTGTGTGTGCGTACACATGTGTGTGTTTTCACTTATGTGTGTTGTTCAAGTAAAATACAAATGTGGAGCAAGGTAAAATTTCCCTGAGCAGACAAACCATTTGAATTACACGTAAGTGAAGGAAACAATTTAGCTTATGTTTTAAAATAAGCAAAACTTAATTTGAACCACTTTTTTGTAAACACCTCTGAAAATAATAAATAAAACTTCAGTGGCTCCCCATTGGCAAGCGGTAACCACGTCTGGCCAGTGTCCTTTGCCTGGGAGAACTCCAGCTGCAGCCAGTAGTTTTGAGGAATAATTAGCTCTGTGTTTCACTACTTCATTACGAAAGCTCCCACATCACAGCCCCTCCTGAGCCTCCCTGCCATGCCGCTGTGAGGGCCAAGGTCTGCCTGCTGTTCAGATCTCATATACACAGAAACACCTAACCAAGTACGATTTTACTGGGGTTCTAGTTTTGCAATTCCTTGGGGTTTTTTTTTTTTGTTTGTTTGTTGTTTTTGTTTTTTTACATATATACATGCTTGTCAAACTATACACTTATAGATAAGCACATTTGATTTAAAAAAATAGTATGCAAGCCAAATTAAGCATGTTTGTTCACTGGATAAGACTTATATGCTACCAAGTTTGCAAACTGAGCTAGAGAGTCAAATGGAATGAAGTACAGCCTGCCCTTCTGATGCCATCCATGTGGGCCAATATTGCATTATATGTTAGGAACAGACTCATGTTTAAGGCTCTTTATTGGATTCAGAGGAAGGAAGGAAGGAAGGAAGAGAGGGAGGGAGGGAGGGAAGGAGGAACGAGAGAAGAAGGGAGGGAGAAAGCAGTGACACCGATTACCATCTGTCCCAATTCTTTATTTGGTCTAGATAAAGACCCTTTTCAGCCTGGTGTCATCCCTGGAGACCAGTGTGGCCTTCTGTAGATCAGCAATAATAACCCCTTCACCCAAAGGTGATGCCCTGGGCACCTAGGCTTGTGAGCCGGCCTCACCTGAACAAGCACAGCATGCTGCATCTCATGCCTCAGCAGTGACCAGGACATGGCCAGCAACGATTGGCTACCCCTTCCTAGACATACAGAAGACTATACCAGTTTCACTTGAAGCTGAGCTAGAACCATGTGATTAAATTCCAGCCAATGATATGTGAGCAGGAGGAATGCCCAGCGCCTCTAGAGCTCCTCCTAAAACAACAGAACCTGCTGTTGCCTCCCTGCATCTTCTTGGTTCCTGGCCACTTTGGAGGCCTGTCCACAGCTGGCAGAGCCTTGGAAGGAAGGTGCCCAGGTTCCACAGCCACTGATTTGGCAAAAGCCCCTGGAGAGAACTGCCTAACACACTTCTGGCTTTCTGTGAGCAAAAAAAAAAAAAAAGGTTTATTATTTTTAACTACAAGAATTGGAAGCTGTTATACAGCTGCTTTCCATACTCACTCTAACTGATAACTGGTATGGCATACTATGCAGATTCCCAGCATGGATTAACTTTGATCAGTGTGGGAAATGGCAAAGAAGAAGGAAAAGTATTCTGGCTCTTGTTATGTATGTTTTACTATAATGAAGAAACTGGACATTAAAAAAAAAAAAAACAAAACAACTAATGGGCAAAAGACATGAACAGATATTTCACCTAAGACAAAGATGGACAAATAGCCTCCCAAAAATGTTTAGCACCATTCGCCATTGAGGAAATACAAATTAAAACCAGAATGAGGCATCACTACACACCTATTAAAACAACTATAATAAAAAATAGTGGTGACACTAAATGCCAGCAAGAATTCCAAGCAATTGGATCTCTTATCTATTGCTGGGGAGAATGTAAAATGGAATAGTCATGCTGTAAAATTGTTTGTTGGTTTCTCATAAAAGTAAGCATGTATTTAGCACACAGTGTCATACTCAGACACTTAGTTCAGGGAAACGAAAACTGATGCTCTCACTAAAACCTGTCCACAAAATATTCATAGAATCTTTATTTGTGATGGTTGAACAAACTAGAATATTCTTACCCTGGAGCATTGCTAAGCAATGAAAAGGAATGAACTATGACACAGCCAGGATGGAGCTCAGTCAGTGGAGAGAGGGAATTTGGCCCAGAAGGTCATAGCAGAGAGGAGGACAAACGATGGATCTGAGACGTAAAATCAATAGGTTTGGAGGGGGCAGTTACACAGGCAGGCATCCAGGAGGATGCCCCTTGTCACAGCCCCTGTGACAAGACCAAGGGGAAGACCACTTTAAGACCAGTATGTCCTTGCCTGAGTACCAAAAGCTACCTCTTTTGGGCTCCTGTTCCTTTTCCAGCTCTGTGCCTGCAGAAGCTTAGTGCAGATCAAAAGCGCCAGGAGTCATGCCCCTGACAAGTCTGCTTGGGCCTGTGTCTCTGCAAGCCCAGGGACACTGTAGCATGGAGCCCAGGTCAGGGGCAGCCCCCTCCAGGTCATGGGGCTGGCCAGTGTGGGCCTGGGCTAGGCCTCTAGATGGAGCAAATGATGGATTTGCTTACCTTTGGAGAAGGAAGAGCAGCCCACAGGAGGGGAGAAGGCATCCAAGTTTGGGATCTGCTGAGATGTCAAATGGGCAAGTCCAAAGCTCAAGACAGAGTTGAGAGCCTACAGATGGTCTCACAACCATGCTGGACAGCCTTGCCTGGGGACAGCTTAACATGAGAAGGAAAAAGAAGGAATGAAGCTCAATTCAAGAATTGTATAAAGGGGGATAAGGTAGAAAGGGGAACTGAGAAAAAGCAGTCCACAGAGTTGAAAGAAATGCAGCAGAAAACTGTGTGGGGATGCTGAGAAAAGAAAGGTTACCCAGGCAGAGAAACTCTTTAGAGGGTGTGTGAGTTGCCAAGAGAGAGAACAGATGTCTGTGAGCTGCAGACCTGCCTTCATTGGCCATGCCCACCCACAGGCTGGTATATGCCTTCAGGCCAATCAATTTATGGACAAATGACTGTGCTATCCTGGAGGCCACCAGCATTGGGAAGATGGCTGCCTGTCTTCCAGAAAGGGTACTCTTTCCCTGCAGTGAGCTTTCTGAGGGGACCAGATGTTCAGGGGGGCTTTGCATGTCTTAGCTCAAGGGTGACTTTGGGTTGGAGGTACAGTGCCATAGCCCCTTGACTTCCACAGGAGTTACCAGTACAATTGCCCCCTGTCCCCAGTAGCGCCAGCAGGAGATAAGTCTTATGGTTGGGACATTTCCTGGGAATTTCTTGTCCTGGGACAAGATACCTTGTCCACTCACTGGGGTGATTAAGATAGGAAAGAACACAGACCCCCAGATATCCTGCATGGAGACCACAATGTTGTGGAAGAAGCTGCTGTGAGGATAGTGGGCTGAGAAGAGCTGGGACCCACTCTTGCTGACAATGTAGGAGCCCTTGGTCCAGAGGCTCCTGGGTCTCCCATTACTGACTCATTTCCCCTCATCAAGCCTACTAGGGATGGGTGTCTGAGAACGAACTGACACGCCTCAATCCCACCAGCCAGGCTCCGTTTGGACGCTGGTAGCTACTGTCCTGTACCCGCCCAAGTCTGCAGTCCCACCTTGTCCTGAGGACCTGGCAGCCTTAGCCTAGCTCACATCTCACCTACCTTGTCAGCTCTTCCTCAACCAAGAGCTGGGGAGGCCCAGGACAGAGGCATCTCCTCTGTGGGAGAATTTTGTTCCCAAAACTCAATTTAGACTTCCAAAAGACAAGATCTAATTTGCTAGTCTCTTCCCAGGAAATGTCTGGGCCTATGGGCTCAATTAGGCAGCAAACTCTCCATGGAGAATTTGCAGGCACCCTCCCTGGTCCTAAGGGTTGTCACCACTTAGCTCATTAGAACCACCAGGACAGATGTGCTCTCTCCACCCCTAGCCCAGTGTGCTTGCTTCCTCAGCCCTTTAAGTGTTTAACCCTCATGGGTTTTGCTCTGCCAAAAATGCACACATTGTGGGTTAAGATCAGAGAATTAGCATTGATGGTAGACCCCAGTTTTGAATAAGGCCAAGCAGGTACTTCCAGATGAGCCATGAGCAGTGCCCCCTGTAAGGTGGGTGCTGAGCAGGACAGGACCAGAGAGGACCAGAGAGGACCACGCCTCTGCTTCTCCCGAACAGCAGCATCCGTCTGTCCTGCTCCCTCAGCTCTACTTGTCACCCTGCTCCCGGCCCCACTCCCAGAATGGCTGGCACCCCACCCTTCTCCCACCAGCCTGCAGACCAGCACCCACTGCCTGCCCCTGTTCCGCGGCTGGCTGCAAGCTCTGTCTGGAAAGCAGGCATGTGCCCTGTGCAAAGCAGACCGGAGCTGCAGGCAGGAGTCCGCGAATGTCTGTCACAGAGCAAACAGCTCCTGCCTGTCTGGCCTCTTGCCAGCCTTTGATTCATGGAACTTAGAAAATAAGACATATTTTCATGCATTTTGCCACATTTATTAAGGAGAAATGTGTTTAATTGGCTCCAATCTGCCTTCCCATCAGCCAAGCAGGGGCTCAGGCTCCACCCATATGTTCCTCCAAATGGGCCCCAGTCTTTCCTGGGTCTCAGTCAAAACCTCTAAGCTGCTCCGACAAAGTCATCAGACTACTCCCTTCCAAATGACCGTTTCTCCAAGAGCTCATCTTTCCAGTCTCATTTCAGAACCCTTCTCCCACAACTTGTTTCCATAATCCTGAGTCTCAGACAATTAAAATAAAATATCCTCAGAGTCTCTAGATGTTTATTAAACCAGCTGGCAATGAGCTAGGCAGGAACTTCCCTATTACATAAAGGAAAAGAACAAAGAATGAAGAATATGGAAGACATTCAAACGTCTTAATTAGTACTTCCATCTGTTAAAAAAAAAAAAAAAAAAAGGTCCCCATTATTCACACCATCCTCAGAGGTCTGTCTTGGGAAGGCCAATCTTTGGAGCCCCCCATGGATGGCAGGAGCAGAAGCAATGTCCACCATGGCTGCCAGTGGGGACCCCAGGCCTGGGGCAGCCAATGGGGACCAGCAGGGCTGCTGCTAGGTCGGAGCCCTGCTCAGGCTTTGGGGAGCAGGGCAGACATGGTCTGGGAGTGGATATGGTCAGGGGTGAGGCAGAGCTCAGGCTCCAGATGGCTGCTTGGTGGGAAAGTCTTAGCTGCCACTCTTACCACACCAGTGAGACACTGAGCCTGGCTCTTGAAACCTCTCCAGTTTTTGCCTCTTGCTTAGCTTCCCTGAGGCCCACTCGTACTCACCCTGTCTCAGCCTCCCCAGAAACATGAGCAGCAAAGACTCCAAAGGGTGGGCGTGCCTCAGGCACTACCTTTCAATCTGGGGACACATGCTGGTATGATTGATGGATTCTTGGAGGCAATCATAGTTTCTTCTTAAACCTATTAACAGAGGTCTGGAAGCAAGACTGGGCTCCCAGGTGAAGGGGCAGTGATGGTGGGAGAGGAAGATACCGAGCAGGTCATGGAGACAGGCTGAGAGTGGGGCCACCATCTCTTGTCCCCCCTCTTCACATCTTGATAAACACAGCTTAATATCCCCAGTCCTACCTGGTACCACGCTCCAGGCTAAGCGCTCCACCACATTTGCCCTCTTTACAGATGACAACATCAAGGTACAGAGAGGAGAGCAGCTACCTGGACCAGCCAGAAAGTGGTAGAGCCAGGATTTGAACCCTTGTCTCCCTGAGTGCAAAGAGTTCTGCATCCTGCACACATCCATGCTGCCTCCTCCAGCCAGCAGCCATCCTTAGCTCCCAGACTTGGCCCAAGTACTCTGACATTTGGGGCCTCACCAGACCCATCCCTGTGCTCACCCACCACCTCCTATCATACTACCACCTCCCCCATCCAAGGGTGAGCAGCCTAGTCAGCAGAAGTGGCCTGATTCAGAACACAGGTTCAGAAAATACATATAGGCCAAATTCAACTGCCTAGGGTTGGAAACTGTCTTAAAAGATAATAAACAACTCTTTTCAAAGCCATAGAATGAGAGAGAAAAAAGCAGAATGGACATAAGTAGCCTGGGATTCTAGAAGTTTTTTCTATGGACACGTAACACTTTCCTATAAGGCATCTTGTTCTAACTTTGAACAAGTCCCTGTGAAATGGGCTAAGCCAGTTTCCTGCCTGTAAGTCTTATGTCTCAAGCCTTTGAAAGAAAGTGTCAAAAGATATTAGACCCTTGGGGATTGACTCCCTCCTGGCCAAATTTCTGGGAAACTAAATATCCAAGCTTCAATTTGATTCAACAAAATTGTTGAGTTTCCACAAGAATTCAACAATGCCCTTGCCCCAGAAGAAGCCAGGGGAGATGAGAACACAAAGTCAAACCACGGCAATGAGTCATGATTGATGCCTGGCAGGCAGCAGGTTGGCTGCTTCCGTGGGGAGGATGAGGGAAGGCATTATATTTGATTTTAAAGAAGCTCAACAAGGCTGGATATTCCACATAGAGGGAAAAGCATGAGCAAAAGCTAAATGACATGAAACAACTGGCATGTTGAGACCATAGGGAAGAAATGAGCACATCTGGGAGCTGGAACAAGGTGTCAGGGGAGCCAGAGGAGGAGCTGGAGCGAGGCTGAAAAAGACCACCTTTCTCCAGTGAGCAAGGGCATCTCAGATCCTCTCAGCGGCACCAGATCCTTGGCTCTGCTGCAACTAGTCCCACACAGCAATACCTTCAGGCTCCCCTGTCTGCTTTTATTGCCTTTTCCCTTTTATTTTCTCTTACGTATCAGACTAACACTTTTCCCTCTTTGCTACAAGTATTAATGTATTTAGTCATGGAATCATTTACTCCACAGATATTTACAGTTGAGCTAGTAGGTGCAAGATCCCAGAGAAAGTGCAGAGGACTCAAGGCACACAGTGGGGTCCATCAATCCAACACTAAGGCAGGGGACCCGGTATTCAAGACCAAGCCACTCATGAACAAAGTGAGGGCAGGGAAAAACTGTCCAGGCAGGCAAACCATTGCATACTTGTGCTCACTGGTGCACATGCACACGTATGCGCATGCACACACACACACACATACATACATACACAGAAATGTGCAGCTTCTCTGCTGTGACCCTGAGAAACCATGTGCGCAAATGTATTAGAAGCACATTTCCTTCAAAGTTGCCCAGTCCTCACTGCTTCCTGTCCTGGCCCTGCCAAGCTGCGGTGGCCATGCACGGTTCCCAGCTCTTACTGCCTCCCTTCATTTGCTCCATCTGAATGGATCCTATGTCTTACCAGGGGCCTGACCACTCCAAACTGGCCCTTGGCAGAGGCCTGAGGGGTCCCAGCAGGCCAAGGCTGGCTCAGAGGTGGGCTGTGATCCCTTATGGATTCTCCCTGGGTTCCAGCCAGCTAGGCTTATGTATGTTCTCTTCTCATTGTCCTCCAAACTTCTGGGCCCTGCTACACCTGAGGCTGGGCACAAGTCCACTTTCTCCAGGGAGCCCATGGATCAGTACTTATAAGTTGGCACCAGGACCAAGCAGGAGGCCAGGTGCTCATTGCCTCCTTCAAAGCCCCAGAGCCAGGCTGGGCAGGTGAGAGCTCAGGCCCCACATCTTGCCTCACATCCTGGAGGGGACACCTGGCCTGGAATTGCTCTGCACAGTGCAGACTGGACTAGGCTCACCCTCTGCCTCTCTCTACATTAGAGCACTGCCTTCTGCTCAGGAGCTAGGACTGAAAGGAAAAGGGGAACAGAGTAGGCAGGCCTCAGAGCCTCAAGTTGGGGATCCGAGTCAGAATGATACTACAGGCTTGACATTTCCCTTGGGTGGCCTAGGATAGAGGTGGAGACCACAGCCAAAGATGGATGGAGCTTCAGGATCAGGGATCCAGACCCACACCAGGTCCTGGCCCAGGTCTTGCCTCTGAGGTCCTCTCAGGGGTCATGGCCAGCACCTGAGGATATGACAGCACCTCACGTCCCAGCAGCCCAACAGTGTCAGTTCCCAGGGCCTGCTCAGCAGGCTTCAGTCCAGGAGAGGCCAGGCCCAGCTCTGCAAGAAGGAGCAAAACTGATTCAGTTGCAATGGAAAAAAACAATCCCCGTAGGAACAGGACACTCCACCAGATCTCCAGTTCCATCCCATCCATCAAGTTGGCCAGCTCCCAGCAACGAGAGGCTTTGGGGCCAGTGAGCTCAATCACAGCTCCATTCCTGCTCCTAGGAGGCCAGTAGCCTGGCAACCTTCCCACCAGACTCTCACTGAAGCCTGAGACCAACCAGTCCTCATCAAGGAGGCCAGCAGGAGCCCTACCATCAGTCTGACGGCTGCTCCTTGGCTTTAGGGCTCTTCCCAAGTGACCATCCCTCTGAGTCCCTGTTCCCTAGTCTGTAAAACAGGGACAGAGCCCTGGCTGGTAGCACAGTGGATAAGGCGCCGGCCTGTGAACCCAAAGGTCACAGATTCGATTCCCCAGCCAGGGCACATAACCAGATTGCAAGCCACATCTCCAGTCAGGTCTGTGGCTGGAGGCAGGTGAAATGGAACCATACATTGATGTCTCTCTCCCTCTCTGCCTCTCTCCCTTCCCTTCTTTCAAAAAATAATGAAATAAAATCTTTGGGAAAAAAAAAAAAAAAAAAAACAGGGACAATAATGCATGGGCTGGGGTGATGGTACAAATGAAAGCACCCAGGAAGTGTCATTCCACTTGCTGGTATTGTCAGAAGCTGTGACAACTCCCAAAGCTATTAGCTAACATAGCTCTAAAGCCTTAATGACCTTGAACCCAAGATACCCAAGGGCAGGCATGAGGGCAACTCATGGGAAACCAGGCATGTCAGGACCAAAATAAGAGAGGTGTCAGCTCCTGGGAGCAAAGTCATACAATTTGGCCACCTTCTAGACACTGAGTCCTGGCCCTCCTGTGACAAAAGACAGTCCTGAGACCCAAGTGTGCCATCAGCACTGGGTTGGGGCCTGCTCCCAATCCACAGAGTTGGTTGGGATTACATAACAACCCTAACTTGGAACCAGAGTTAAGAGGAGAGGGTTACACAGGGGATGAGGGACACCAGCCACTGTATGCTTGTGACCCATAGGTCTCCAAACAGAGGGGCTCCCACCACCTGCCACAACCTACTTGCATCCACTCAGCTTTGGCAGCCCCTGCACCTGACCAGCCTGGCCAGCCATGGCTACACACACACACACACACACACACACACACACACTCACACACTCACACAGACACACACACACACACACACACACACACACACTTGGCTCCAGCCCTTGGCCCTCTCCTGGGCTCCAATGCCAAGCCTGCCACCTCCACTCACCTGACACTCTTCCCTCCCTGACCTTTGCTGACTGTGGCCTTGCCTTAAGAGCCCTTCCTCCCCACATAGTTTTCCTCTGAGCAGTGGCAGGCATGGGGTATAAAATTCCTTGCTTGTATTTGGGCATTGACTTCAGATTCCTCAGACCGTGGCCTTTACCCTAGCCAACAGCCCACGCCTTTGCACTTTGCACTTTGTCCTGAGAAACAGGGACCCCACTGTGGGCTGTCTCTTACTGACACTTTCTTGTGGAATAACCTCCCTCCACCCTGTTTCTGATATTCCCATTTGACCCTGAATGAAGGCCCAGCTGAGCCCTTTGTGTTCCTGACTGAGGTGACACCAACATCCCACAGAAAGTGCCAAGCAAGTCAGAACAAGGGGCACCAGGGGGCTACATTGTGGTGACACTTGCTGTCTCTATCTGACTGGCAGTGTCCCTTTGCTCCCTGGAGAATTGTGCCTGTCCCTGTCCCATCCCCAAACAGAGCTATCAGGATGCATGTCCCCATATCAGGTACCCCCAGCTTTCCAGTGCTGCCCTAGCCAATCTGCTTTCAGGCTGGACAGAAACCCCATGCATCAGGGCCTTTTTCCTGGGTTGGTCAGCCACAGCCATATCCCCAGCAGGACAGCAGTGCCTGAGGCCAGGCCACACACTACCTACACTCTTCCTATGACTTCCAGGGCAGCCCTTGCCTGGCCAGCTCTGTGGTGTGTTCTCCCTCTGGCTCTGCACCCCTGGTGCCCAAACTGGACTCCCACTCTCACTGATCCCTGGGGCAGGGGTGGGATGCAGAGGCAGGTTAGCACATGGGTCTTCTTAGTGGGTCATGCATCACAATTTCAAAATACAAATACAGATAAGCAAAGGGGTCTATCTCACTCCCACCTAGCCCCAGTGCTTCTGTTCTGGGGACCCAAAGGGAGTGGAGCCAGCACAGCAGAGCCTGCCTAGGTCTGTGTGCTTGGCTGCAATCAGGGAAGGGGGTCATGGTTTGCTTCTTCCAGCAGGTTCTGGGGCCATTCTCTAAGAAATAAGGGGCCCCATTGTCTGTCATGGTGCCTGTCTTCTGAAGGCCTGTGCAAGGACGAAGAGAATATGGATTATGAAAAGTGGATGCACTCTATCCCTGCAAGGCCCTCACGCCAAGGCCCCCATGCCCCTTCTCTCTGTGGCTCTCCAACCCCTGGACCATCAGGCCCCCACAGATGCCTCCCTGCATGCCTCCTGACAATCACTGAACTAGTACCCAAGCGTTGGGCAGGAGAGAGGTCACTTCTGAGCTAGTAGAGGGGACACGCTCAGACCAGGTCCCACCCACACACTATGAGATAGACCACTCCTGAGCTCAGCCTGGGAGACACAGAAGTGAAAATTTCACAGTTGAGCAGAATGAAATGAGCAGTGGGTAAGCTGAGAGAGCTGGATTAGGTGAGACAGGTGGGTCAGGTGGGACAGGTGGGTCAGGTGAAAAAGCTGGGTCAGGTAAGACAAGTGGGAGAGAGAAGACAGGAGAGGAAGCATAAGGAAGAGCACAGGCAAAAGTCAGAAAGTGAGAGTGAGTGAGGAGGACACTGAGGAGGTGAGGATCAGATCTGAGATTCTAGAGGACACCACAAGATAAATACAAGCAAGTCACTGTGAGTGGCCATACTTGGTGGCCTTCTCATACCCACAGTGTGGAGACACCTTGAGAACTGGGCACAGGTGCTTGGCCTTAACCTCTCAGACAATGAGGAACCTTTGTGTTGTTGGGTTATTCAGGAGAACCAGCTCAGCAGTGTACCCTTGTGTTGGGAGGGTCTCCCCTAATCCTCACACCAGCTCATGAGGATAGCATGCTGTTATCCCAACCTAGAGGTGAGAAAGTGAGGCATGGAGGCCAAGCACATTGCCCACAGTCCCCTGATTACCAACTGATAAGCCGGGACTTGCCGGTTGTCCCATGCCCCATGAACTGCTGTCCTAGCTGAGACCCCTGGGGAGAGTGGGCTGAAAAGGTGAGGGGCCTCTGCATGAGGGGCAGTGGGGTCATTCATAACAGCTGCAAACAGAAAACAGTCAAGGATGCAGAGGGCAAGGAGACAGTGTGACATTGGAAACCAGGAATGGGAGGGGACCCCAGTACAATGGTGACCACAGTGGTCTTACTGTGGAGGGGACTCAGTGAAAGAAGCCACTCAAGAAGCTGTCTGGGAACAAGTCCCAACTCCTCCTGCTGGGCACTGGCAGTGGGCTGAGGGATGACTCTACTGGACTTGGCTGGCCTGAGCCCCCAGGGCCCCTGTGCTGCACCCTTGAGAATTTCTGGTCAGAGCTTTGTCCCCACCTGCAGGTGCTGCAGTTTCATTTCCTGTAAAGGGCTGGAAAATGAAAGAAGAGCAGCTGGGAGATGAGAAAACCAGTATTTGAAGAGAAAAAAGAGGGAAGATAAGGTTAATTCCTCCCCAGAGATTTTGTCTCATGTCCAGAGCAGCATGCCACTCCAGTGTTTAAAGCCCTCTATGAAAATGCACATTACACCCACAAGGAAACATCATCTCATACCCTGTAAACTGGTTGGAATTTGAAAGTCTGACCACACTGGGTGTTGGTGAGGATTCAGAGCAGTGGAAACTCTCAAGCATTGCTCATGGCAAGAGCACTCTGAGAAACTGGGTGGCATTTGTTAGGTGACATACACCTATGTTGTAAGCCAACCATTTCTACTCTTAGGTGGTTACCTGAGGGAAATGAAAACATGTTCACAAAAAAGCCTTGCAAAGCTTGTTTAATGCACCTTTATTCATAATAGCCCCAAAATATCCACAAGAGTATAATGCTGGTTTATTCATAAAATGAAACACTATGTGGCAATTTAGAAAAGCTATTGATAAACATAAAAAAATGAATAAATTATAAAAAGCATTCTGGTGAGCGAAAAGAAGTCAGATACACAGAGAATTGGATTCCAGAGGAGGCAAACTGGTCTATGGAAACACAGTAGATCAGCAGTGCTCAGGGGTAGAGTTTGGGGTGGGGGGCAGTGACACATTGGAAGGTGCAGGGAACTTTGGGGATGATGGAAGCTCTATATCTGGAATGAGATGGTGGTCACAAGACTATAGATATCTGTCAAATTCATCACCCTGGACACATACAACTAGTGCATTTTATTATTTATAACTTATGTCTCAACTAAGATGATGCTTTAGAAAAGTCATCAATCATGGCTTCACATGACACCCAAAATCTCAACTCTGCTGGATCCTTGGATTGGCCCCCAACTGAGTTTCTTCCTGCCCACTCATCCTGCTGTCCTACCCTGATGCACCCCCAATCTCTAGCTCATGCCTCAGCTGGAACATGCTTTTCAGAGCTTCGAGGGCCATTCTTCACATAGCACCCTTCCCATTGTGCCTTCCTAGGCAGTGACCTCTCCATGAGGTCAGGGCAGGGAAGGCTGCTCTAATTCCCAAAGCATCTCTTGGGCAGTCATGCTGTCTGTGTCCCTTTGAAAGCTCAGCTCCAGGAGGCAGGCACTGCATCCACTCTGTGGGAGGAAGTCAAGAAGGGAGGAAGAAGGTCTCACTTGGAAGGAAGCTGTGGTGTCCTGGCTGTGGGGACTAGAATAGAGCCTGGGTAGGAAGTGGAGATGTGAAGTACAACAGAAGGCAGCCCTGATCACACCATCCAGGTGTGTCGGGGTCCCTCTGGGAAAGTATCAAGACTTGGAGCCCCACACAGGCAAGATGAAGTAAATGAAGCCTATAAGACCTGACCAGAAAACTGGGAAAGCTGGATGCATACATGCCTTGATGCTGTAGCCAGTGGGCCTTGGTGGGAATCAGGCAGTGAGAAAATGCTTCATTTCAAGCTTGCTCTGTTTTTTTACCTGACTTGATCACTCTATTGTATCAGCAGTGGGGGTTTTAATTTTGACTTTAAATGAACTCACCCTCCCCATTTTGTGGACACACCCTGAGGTGATCTTCTGAGGGAGATCTCAGAGTTCTTTAAATTGTTATTCCTGAATAATATCCGTTTTTTGTAATTAGCACTGTTTAACATTAATGAGCTTTACATGTATGCTATATGCCCTTAAGCTAACTGCATTCAATAAAAGGCCTTGCCTTCCAAAACAGGTTACAAGAAGTTTATAAAAACGACCTAACCACAAAGCTGCAAGAACTAGAGGAGCAACAACAAACAAAGCCAAGAGCATGTAGAAGGAAGGAAATCATCAAGATCAGAGCAGAACTAAATAACTCAGAGATTCAAACTACAATTCGAGGAATCAACATGACCAGGAGCTGGTTCTTTGAAAAAATAAACAAAATTGACAAGCCCTTATCCAGACTCATCAAGAAAAACAGGACCCAAATAAACAGAATCAGAAAGAGGCAAAATCACAACTGATACATCAGAAATTCAAAAGATTGTAAGAAATTACTACAAACAACTCTATGACAAAAAATATGACAACCTGGATGAAATGGACACATTTCTGGAAAGGTATAATCTACCAAAACTGAACCCAGAAAAAGCAGAAAGCCTCAATAGGCCAATAACAACTAGTGAAATTAAAGAAGTAATCCAAAATCTCCCAAAGCACAAAAGCCCTGGACCAGATGGCTACACAGGTGAATTTTACCAAACATTTAAAGAAGAACTAACTCCTATTCTCCTCAAACTCTACCAAAAAATTCAGGAAGAGGGAAGACTCCCAAACTCTTTCTATGAGGCCAATATTATTCTAATTCCAAAACCAGGGCAAGATACAACTAAGAAAGAAAGCTACAGGCCAATATCTCTGATGAACATACATGCTAAAATTCTCAACAAAATATTGGTCAATCGGATTCAGCAGTATATTACAAAGATCATACACCATGATCAAGTGGGCTTCATCCCAGGGATGCAAGGATGGTACAACATTCGAAAATCAATCAATGTAATACACCACATCAACAAATGGAAAGATAAAAACCATATGATCATATCAATAGATGCTGAAAAAGCATTTGATAAAGTGCAGCAACCATTTATGATAAAAACCCTCAGCAAAATGGGAATAGAGGGAGCATACCTCAACATCATAAAGGCCATCTATGAGAAACC